>WOUH02000009.1:7303902-7315216 GCA_009936405.2 Stevia rebaudiana
GGAACCGGAACCGGTTTGGAACCGATTGTAATGGCTATATGAAGAACCGGTTAGGAACCGGCGGTTCTTGGGGAACCAGGACTGGTTCTTGTCTTGGGCAGTTTGGAGCCGGAACCGGTTCTAGAACCGGTTTTTTTGCACACCTCTAGAAACCACCGTCTTTAATTGCATTATATTATATATGAAAGGCTTACGGATTTTGGGGCCCCAAAATTTTTGGAGGCCCAAGGCATATGCCTAAAGTTTTGGGCCCAAAGCCACAAAACGAGCTTTTTTTTCCCCTTTAAAATTAGTACAATATTGCAATATAAAAACAAAAATTAGTTCATTGTGTTTAATCTTCGTCATTAAACATAATGTTTGCCATTGTGTCTAAAATGTGTATTGTGTCTTATGTTTATGCAATGTTGTGTCTTATATCTCACTAAGTCATATTGTTGTGTACTTTGTATTTTGTCTTATGACTTTGGAGCTAATATTATGTCTTATCTTAGTGTATCGGTCTTGTGTATTTGCGTATTGTGCATTTGTGTATTGTGTACTTTTCCATTGTTTGTTGTTGTATCAGAAAATATTATGTCTTTTTCTTATTCTACTCATTTAGAAAAACGCAATGGTGTTCAGGAAAAAAACAACGTCGAACAGGAAAGACTCAATGATGAATAAGAAAGACACAACGATGATAATTAGACACAATGACGAGTATTAAGCATAATGAGCTGGACATGTATCTTTATATATAAAAATTTACGTAACACCACTATACTCGTTTTAAAGATTAAAAACACTAGTTTTTATGGTGTATTTATTTTTCAAAAAAATAATGCCATATTTAAAAGTTGTTTTTTTTTTAACAGCAACACCTAATTTTAGGATCTTCCATAGCCAAATTGACTCAGTGCATGTTGGTAACACCTATTACCAGGTGTGTCCCACCCCAGGAGGAAACCAAATGGAAAACTCCATGACCTTCCTTAGCCCTATTTTTTTGCCTTGGAAGTGTTTCAAACCCCTGACCTCCCATTTGAAAAGTCAGGGTGATATCACCAGGGCAAAGCCCTTTTGGTATTTAAAAGTTATTTACATTAAGAAAGTGTGATAACTTGAAAAAAAAAGTCACTAAAATTGGCCTTTACCAAAACATCCCAACAAACTTTTTCAGATATTGATCTAATTAAATTATTTGATGTACCATATCCCCAATTAAATGATTCATGAAAATTTCTTTCTATGTAGTCAACGGTAAGTCACCTTCTTTTAGATATTCAGGAATATACTCTTAATTTTTAAGTTCAAACCGTACATATCAATCACTAGATAAAAAAAAAGCAGGATAAGAATATGATGAAATCACGGATAGAAAGGGTATGAAAATGCTGAAAATCCGTTCTATCATCTATGACATCCTATAGAATGCTAAAACAAAATTTGAACTAGCTTTACCCGAAACAACTTTATTATTGTTTCGTATGAAAGGCTAGACAGAGATACACTATAACGACATATTCACATTTCCAATTTTTTATATTAATATATTTCACATTTCCATTTTTTATTAATTATAACTATTTCGGCTAATGAGTTTGTACCGGTTTCAAGCCAACTATCCCACTTCTATTTTTCCTCCTTGTCTTCCTTTAAGGGTGTCCATGAATCCGGTATTAGCTAAAGCAAACCTAAAACCAAAAATTCTGTTTTTCTATATTTAAAACCGGTTTAGGTTCAGTTTTTTTGGTTTTGGGTTTCATCTTTTTTGATTTTGGCATGGGTGGATTCTCCAATTTATAAAAACAGTCTCCTTTGACATTTCTTTTATGCATCAATGTAGGATCAAAACAAATAATACATTCTTCTTTTATAAATAGAGTATTCATTTATTTTTCATTTATGTTTTAATATGAGATAAACAAAAAATCTACATTATCCTTGTTTACACTTAACTCAAAGTTACATCCGATTTTTTTCTGATTTTTATTTTAGGCAAAACCGAAACAAAACCCGTTGGTCTTATTTGGTTTCGGTTTGAATTTTTTATTATTTTTTTGTTTCATGCACACCCAATCTTCCTCACACAACATCATAAAGATCTTTCTCTTCTTTTGTTGTTTTTTTAAATTTAAGGTACCACACGAGAAAACAAACTAGTAGGGATGGACATTTAGTATTGAGTATCGATCCATTCGGAACTGGCATACGCATCATGTTTTATAAATTTAGGTATGGGTGTTTTCGGTACATGATACGTACCACTGTACCAGTACTATTAGAACATGAAAATATTGTAACGAGTACAAGTGTTGGAAACTTGGAAATATTATACCTGTATTATCCTATCTTTACAACTAGAGTGTTCCCATGCGGCCACCCCACCCAATCACCCATGCCGCTTGCTTATTACACCGAGTTGACACCAACCATCGTCATTATTTGGAAAATGAATACTATTCAAGCTGTCTATTCGTGACTGATTTGGTGTCAATAAAAACACAAGTCGCATTTGCTCTTGTATATAAGTTTACCTTTTTATAGCAAGCTTGTCTGTCATCTCTACTTCGTGATTATCCTAATACTGATGATCAGTTTTGACAAATTCTCATCTAAATCTTTGGAATCGTGATTACTTTGATTTCTATATATCATAGTAGTCCGTGATCTTCGATTATTGCAGAAAAATGGCTTCTCGGAGAATGTCATCGCTGCTTTCACCTTCTTACGCCCCTGCTCTCTTACGATCGATCGGTAAAATGAAATGTTTTAGATTTTGCTTTGAATTCTTACTCTTTGTCTTCGTTCGGTGCGATCGAGCGATTATTTCAATTTACTCTTATAGGTGTTTCATTAACTCAATTATGCTGTTCAAATCGACGATCCTGCTCGGTTTTGCAATCGTTTTGAGATGATAGCATCGTATACGTATTCTGCTTAAGAATTTTGCAACGGATTCGTACCTAATTATTTACGCCAATAGAATACGCCTAATTAGTTTCCACTTTTGAACTGTTAGCACGAACAAATTTTATTTTAATTCTTCTCTCACTAACATGCACGTTTTGATCTGATGTTTGAAGTAACTGGTAAGATGAGTACGAAGTAGAGTTGCTTGTGGTACCAATTTTTGATATGTGTGTTATCGATGCATATCAATTCATATTTTTAGGCATTTTATTATATATTTGACATCTACAGGTGGATTCTATAGAAAATCAGCATATTCTTTTATGTAGATGCAGATAGAATAAATTAGAGAATAATCGGCTTAATTAAAATCTCCTCTTACATCGTAGGGCTGTACTATGCTTGCAATATAATATTGCACACAAATATAGTTCGGTAGCATCATTTTGATCATGTGTTCTTGGGAGAATATGTTTTAGATTTTAAGGAAATTGATATTATCTTTTTATCTATTGTTGGAAACTGTTTTATGTTCCTAAGAATAGGTATATTTATTGTATCTATAATCGGTGCCCCTTATCTGATATTGTGATTATTAATCTCATTTTTTGCATACTTTATTTGACTTTAACCATCAACTGCATAATTCAGGACATTATTCTGGTAGACACACTAGCATCAATAAGTTTAGCACAGCTGCTGCTTTTGAGGAACCAATAACTCCACCTGTCAAAATTGAGCATACCAAACTCCTCATTAATGGAGAATTTGTTGATGCAGCTTCAGGTAAATATAGTTTTGTAAATCATAATATGTTGTTAACAACTGATATAATATTATTTGACTATCTTTGATTCAGGGAAGACTTTTCCAACACTAGATCCAAGAACAGGGAAATTGATCGCCAATGTTGCTGAAGGCGATATAGAAGATGTTAATCGCGCTGTTTCTGCAGCGCGCAAAGCATTCGATGAAGGCCCGTGGCCTAGAATGACTGCTTATGTAAGCTTATTCATTCGCTATTATTCTTTAATTATTTTTTTATGCATCAGTTTATTTTATTTTTTCAAATGTTAACAGGAAAGATCTAAAATAATGTTGCGGTTTGCTGATTTGGTAGAGAAACACGCTGATGAAATATCAGCTCTTGAAGTTTGGGACAACGGGAAGCCGTATGAACAAGCAATATCCGCTGAAATACCACTTTTCGTTCGCCTTTTTCGTTATTATGCTGGTATGCAGTATTTGATTTAGAAATTCAATATCAGTACCATATAAACTTTTGCTCAAAAAATGTAAACCATATTGGTTCTATTATTACTACTTGTTAGGTTGGGCCGACAAGATCCACGGGCTCACAATTCAAGCTGACGGACCCCATCATGTTGAGACCCTGCATGAACCGATTGGTGTTGCAGGCCAAATCATACCGTGGAATTTTCCTCTTTTAATGTATTCTTGGAAAGTTGGGCCCGCTTTAGCATGTGGAAATACTGTAGTACTTAAAACTGCTGAACAAACACCATTATCTGCCCTTTATGTGTCAAAGCTTTTCCATGAGGTAATTAATATTAATATTAATATAATATAATTATTAATTAAATCCAGTTAGTAATGTTTAATTTTTTTATTTATTTACAGGCGGGACTTCCTCCTGGTGTGTTGAATATTGTGTCTGGTTATGGACCAACTGCTGGTGCTGCTCTTGCTAGCCATATGGATGTGGATAAGGTTAGTTTTAAGGATTGAATTTATTAACTATTAAATAATACATATGGATTATATTAATGTGAATTATTTTATGTAGCTTGCTTTCACGGGATCAACTGAGACGGGTAAAATCGTTCTTGGATTGGCTGCAAAAAGTAATTTAAAACCAGTGACTTTAGAACTTGGTGGAAAATCACCATTCATTGTGTGTGAAGATGCCAATGTTGATGAAGCTGTTGAGCTGGCACATGCTGCTCTGTTTTTTAATCAGGTTTACTTAATAGCATCTTGTTTTAGTATAATATTATTGAAATAAAGTTTATGATATGAAAATTATTTGGTTTTGTTTGCAGGGGCAATGTTGTTGTGCTGGATCGCGTACATTTGTTCATGAACGCGTTTATGATGAGTTTATAGAGAAAGCAAAGGCGCGTGCTTTGAATCGCGTGGTTGGTGATCCCTTTAGAAAGGGTGTTGAACAAGGTCCTCAGGTATTGCCTGCTAGTTGTTATTCAATTTTTATTTTTATTATTCTTATTATTATTATTATTATTATTATTATTATTATTATTTTGTGATTATTGTCCATGTTTCAGGTTGATTCTGAACAATTTAACAAGATTTTGAAATATATAAGATCTGGGGTTGAAAGTGGTGCTACCCTTGAAACTGGAGGCGAAAGATTTGGCTCTAATGGATATTATATACAACCCACTGTTTTCTCAAATGTTAAGGTAACATTTTCATCCACCATACAAAAATTATTTAATTTTATTTTAATGAATATATAAATAACATTTTTCTCATTATTCCACACAGGATGACATGCTAATAGCAAAAGATGAAATCTTTGGACCAGTACAGTCAATATTAAAATTCAAGTAAGCCATGAAGCATCTCTAATTATTATCCGTATTTTTTTTAATTTTTTTATTTTATTAATTTGTTTATGATAAAACAGGGATATAAACGAGGTGATTCGAAGGTCAAATGCAACTTCATTTGGACTAGCTGCTGGTGTTTTTACACAAAATCTTGATACTGCTAATACATTAACGCGAGCATTGAAAGCAGGAACCGTGTGGATCAACTGTTTTGATGTGTTTGATGCTGCAATTCCATTTGGTGGTTATAAAATGAGTGGACATGGTAGAGAAAAGGGAATTTACAGTCTCAATAACTACCTACAAGTTAAAGCGGTTGTTACTCATCTCAAAAATCCCGCATGGCTTTAATTCTCTAATTTACTTTCTTCGTATCATGTCTTGTCGTATATTTTTAAATATTGACATGTTAATGTTATTATCGTATGTGCAAGACGATGAAATAATGAATCCTTTTCAATAATCGCCCTCTTAATTAGCATAGGATTTTTTATATATTGCTTTCATGGTTTTTCAGAATTCATGATATACATTTACTATATTATTCCCATCATATAACATATAATCAAATGCTTCATTAATTCATACATATAGGCAGATAATCATATCATAAGATGCGAATCCTTATATAGCTAGACATTAACCATGGATAAATTTCCATGTTTTATTTCTCTTTATCTATAGTTATAACTCATAGATAATTAACTCAAACAATCTTGCTCAATACCCCCTTTGTTTAAACGTAGTCTTTGTTGTCTAAGCACCAACAATAGAAATCAGACCTTGAGATAGCCAACAGTTCTTCAGGACTCATCCTCTCAAGCTCACTTTGCCTCCATGAAGCAAAATTATTCTTATTTTGTGGGTCGGTAGCTAGCGGATAATTCTCATTTCTATGATTCTGTGATCTCATCCTCCTGTAAAGCCTCATCGTTGCAATGCAATCTTCGTAAGGATCTTGTATGCCAGTTTGAATATCATACCTGTGTAACGAAACATCGATCCATTATGATACTTAAAATAGACCATTTTTGCTCTATTATTAAGGGTCCACCAAAGATTACTCGTACCCGAGGTATGCTTTTGTGAGATACTTAAGCGAGTTGCTGAGCTTGCTAGTCTTCATTAAGGGTGGATAGTTTGCTATATCTCTATATATAATAATAACAAAAAAAAAATCATTATAAACATCAGGAATCATGAATAAATTAATGGTCATGCACACACACACACACACACACACATATATATATATGTATATATATGTGTGTGATAGTCTACAAGAAGATGCTTGCTTGCCTTATCATAATTGCAGGGTACTCCAACTCAAAGCATTTAAGAATATAATCCAAACCATGTCCTACAAGAATCCTTGCTCTCCCGCCTCTCGGGCGGATCTTCCAAATGGGTTCCCCGTTGCACAAAAAATCTTGAATCTTTCTTTGAACTTGTCTAAGTGGTATTGCGTCCCTAAGGTATTCGGGTCGAATACCAGTTATCTCATACCTATGTAATTTTAAATCGTTATTGTGTAATACTTGCAAAATTAATTGTATAAATGTATAAAGAAGTTATATATGTAAGACAAGATTGAATTTATACCTGTAGTTTGTAACAGGGAGGTATGGTTTGACATAGGATTGGAATAATATGTTCTCATATTCATCAGTGATGCAAACTTTTGCACAAAGATCCAAAGAACCATCACTACCACCACCAACCATTTTGCAAGCGAGTGCAACAGCTCTTGTTTTCCCGTTATCGATTCTTAGGTCATCTTTGATGCCTAAGTTAGAAAATCGGTATAATAAGCCCTGAAATAGTTAATAAATGTTGAGGGGATTTAATTTCTTGATAAAAACACACAATATATATAGAGAGATAAATAGATGCATTGATGATTTGTTACATTTCCATATGATAGTTTACATGCGTCTCGGTGAGCCCTTAGAGCATTGCGACTGCTAAGGATGGTTAAGCATATGTCACAACCAAGCTCGCGAAATACCCTTTCACATTCTGCCTTTGGTAAGGGTCCTGTGAAAATAAACAAAGTAATATTCAAAGTGTTCATGAGAATCATTTTATAACACTAATAATATTATATAATCATTTGTGACCAAATCTATATTATTATTATTGAGCATCATATTTATACCTATAAGATGTTCCCGAAGAGATTCAAATGATCGGGAACGCTTTCCACAAATCCCACAAATGGGCTCGTGAACCGAGTGGTATGAGGTCCTCATGTGTTCCACTAGGTGCTCCTTTTTGTTGAATTGCCTATAGCAGGCTGCACACTTATTCCTGCCCAAAAGAAAGTATTAACATAAGTTGTTAATTAACAAGATGTATAATTCTTTATTCAAGTTGGATATATATGATTGTTACAATATGTGATTGATTATGTTTATGTCATGCATGCTACTAAAAGCATATGAGAAAGTGTTTGGGATATGCATAACTCATGATAAATAATGAGATAAACATTTTCCAAACACCCTCAATCAAAACAAAGCGAGGGTTGCGAGTTTATGCATGTTAATTACCTTAGAGTCTCTGTAGGATCCATTAATTATACTATCAACTTAATTGAGTTTTCTCTTGTAGTTTTAGGAAAAGAAGGAATGAAGAGCGGGCTGCTTGATGAGGAAATGAATGAATGATGAAGGTATTTATAACCCGCAAAAGAGTAAAATATATTTATGAAACGAGTTGAAATTGTATGGTTACATTCGCATCCTTTATCCTAGTTTGAAACAAAGTGCTAAAGAAAACATAGTCAAGAGTTACATGGTGGATCCAATCTGGAACTGAAAATGACTGATTCCTTAAGATTAGACATGCATAGTTTGAGTTTTTTTATTGCTTTGATCACTGCATATACTTTCAGCCCAAGAACATGCATAATAATCCCATGGACCCCTTCCAAATCTTGTTGAATAATTCTTCTCCTATCATTCTTGTATCTTTGCTGCTGTTTACTTTATTCCATCATGCCAACTTGGTACTATCCCATTAGGTGAGATACTATGCACATGCACGAGTGCACAAGCATAAATTCTTTACGGTTTTATATTATATTTACATACCTATACTACTATAATGCGGTCAAATATGCATTTGCATATAGTAGAATCTTTATTTTTTTTAACAACTTAGGATCTCGTGTGCTAGTCACCAGAAACGAGCGATGTAGTCAATGTCGATTCCTCAACCTCCGTACCCCCCAGATAAGTGGGAACCGAATGGAATCCGTAAACTCTCTCATCTCCTTGGGTTTGAACCGATGACCTCTATCTAATGAGCACTTTCTCCCATCACATGAAATCCAGAGCAGTTGTTCTAGGCAAGATTTGAACCTGCACCTCTCAAAGAAAGAGCCACAAGTCCACACCCCATCCTAACCGCTTGAGCTATAAATAATTGGTAATCTTTATTTATGTAGTTTAACAGAATATTATTTTTATAAAGATTTATCTTTAAATTTTGTTTTTTAACAACAGATAATATGGTCACTCGACCTCACCATGATGAACAAATCAGCCTTCCACCCAGCGAATCGTTAAAAGCGTGACAACCCCGCCCCACCAATCCAGGAGGAAACCACTGTGGGAAAACTCCTGGCTCACCCTAGAGCAATATGATCTGAGTAAGACTTCAACATGAGATCTTTCATTTGGGAAGTACCAAGAGTACAATTGAAACAAATGCTCATTGGTATCTTTAAATTTTGTTAACCTACCACGTTCCATTCTCTATCTCTACTTTACTTGGACCCGGTCCACAGATTTTATATGTCCAATGTGACACGTAAAAACGAACTTCTTAAAACCGTAACATATATTGTTAACTCAAGGTCAAGGCCGGTTCATTGGTAAATCGATGTAACTGACAGTCGACTTGGTTATTATATGTGTACAAACCTAGACAAAATAAGAATGTATATATTTTTTAAACTTAATAGGGTTAGTTGAGTTAATTAAGCCTTATTTAGAATGTTTGTTATTGGTTTTAAAAAGTTTATTAATTTAGTAGGCCAGTTAAAATATGTTAATTAACATCCGGTACATATATAAACGCAAAAAACCCCGAAAATAAGGGGTCTTTGGGCCTTGAACGATTGCCCACTGCACACCTTCAATGTTGGTCATGATTGCATTTACAAATACTTATTTTATTATCTTTTTTATAGATTTACCACTCAAGAATTTTCTTTAAAGATGTTGTGTAGTGAATTTTATATTTATATAATCACTATTTTAAAAACTCTAATTTCTATACAAAGATGATTCTGATGAAAATTCATAATAGAAAATATCTTCAAATGTTAAAAGTAGAGCTTAAAATAAAAAACAACATTTAGCGATATATATCATATAGAATATGCACGTAGGCTAAAAGGTCTAAATATCTTAAATAGTGTAAGAAGAAATTTTAGTATTGATCAGCATATGCCATGCGAGGAATATTAAGATGGAATCAAATGGCTAGCTAGAATGATAGAATACGAATTGGAAGCATTGTTAACTTTTTAATAACTTTCCTTTGTTCTAAGTATTTTATACGTCATTCTTATTTTAAAAAGCTACACTATAAAATTAAGCGTTTTTAACTTTTTTAAGAGTAAGATATTATTGTTGTAAATAAACGACTAGAATTGGGTATTTATGAAATTAAGTTTTTTTATGGTGTTTTTGAATATTGAAACGATGTATTTTAACTGGGCAGTGTTATGTTGTTTTCAACTGTGTATTTTAACTGAACAGTTTTATGGTTTCTTTTGACTGTTTATTTTAACTTGGCACTTTTTATGGTGTTTGTTGTCTGGATAATTTAATTCGTAGTTTTATGGTATTTTTGACATGATATTTTAATTTGACAGTTTTATGCTCATTTGAAAAATTAGTTTAACTAGGCAATTTTTTTTGTGTTTCTCGATTGTGCATTTTAACCGGATAGATTTACGTTATTTTTTTTAACCTAATATTTTAACATGACACTTTTATGATGTTTTTCAACCGTACATTTTAACTGTACAGCTTTATGGTATTTTTCGATTGAGTAATTTAACTTAGCAATATTTATGGTGTTTTTTGATTGTATATTTTAAATGATAGTTTTTATGATGCTTTTTGACTAAGCTGTTTTTATGGTGTTTTCGAATAAGTATTTTAACTCTAACATTTGTTTGCATGCGTAATCTCTTTTTTTGGCATCTATTATACCCTTTCAGACAATTATATGTGTCTAGTTCTTGTGGCTTCTCACACTTTTGGTTCTAATTAAATTTATATTAGATATGGTTTGTAAAATGGCGGATCTATAACTTTGGTTCAGGGGTATCCAATTTTTTTATATTCCGTACAGGATCAAAAGCCGAGGCGTGAGGGCAAGCCGATAAAGTGCGAAGCGATAAAGCGTCCGCTTTTGGTACGCGAGGCGACCATATATAAAAATACTTAAAAATTATATATACCACATATAATACAGGGAACACGTTAAGATATATATCACATAAATAACTAATTTGTTTTCAATTGCTTTTACTTAAATATATACAAAAAGAAAACTTTAGGTTCCATTACAATCAAAATAAGCATACATTTGAATGAAAAATAGATATAGGCACCAAGCATTAAAAAATAATCATAAATTTTATAAGGTACGTTCTTTTTGTTTAACTACTTCCGTGAATCCGGGTTTTTGGAGCTGCATTCGTGTCCGCAGGTCGTGCGAACGACGCGTTGATTTAAACAAATTTGGACAAGAAACCCGTTTTTGCAAACGCACCCCCCCACCCCCCCCCCCCCCCCCCCCCC
>WOUH02000009.1:7315316-7328443 GCA_009936405.2 Stevia rebaudiana
TTTATCAAATCTGACGGCCCAAATTACGTCCTACGTTATGTAGGTTAAGCTATATATGTAGAATAACCGGCCTCTATTTATATATTTAGAAAGAACAAAAAACCGTTTTTGTCAAACAGAAACATGAATGTTGCATAAAAAAAAAAACAATCCATGAGAAAATAATAACCGATGAAAAACGATTGAAAAATAAATAAAGAGAGAGAGAGAAAGAAAAGTAGTTGCGCACGGTTGCGGAGGGGGCGTAGATCTTCCAACATCCATTCTCTAATCTATTGTCTCTTCCACCGCCATTTTTGTCTGTATTTCACCTTCATTTCATATCAGAAGCCTTCAATTTCAATCTTCATTATTATTATTATTATTATTATTATTATTATTATTATTATTATTAACAAATACAGATACAAAAGATTCACAATTTCACACATTGTGTTTCTTCCTCTTGCTCTGTTTTTGTTGTTACTGTTTGCTTGCAGAATCTCATACGGAGGTTATCGGATTGTAATTTGGTGATATATCAGGTTTGTAATTCTTTGTTTCGCTTGTTGGTTTTGTTTGAATTTGATTCAGTTATGTTAATTAGCGTTCTTATTTTAAAGATCTTTTATTTCTATTGTGTAGTCTCTGTTTTTCCTGTTTCTGGAATTCTGGTCTTGAAAAGTTTCGATTTTGATTTAAACATCGATAGATTATACGTTTGTTAACGTGATTTTAATTCCCGATAGTCAATTTCTCGATGAACAACGATGCATGGTTATACGTATTTACAATTTGTGACCCCTGTTTTGGCATTATAATTATCTTTAAATTTAGCCGTTTATAATCGAATTTGTTGTCTGGTTATATGACATTGAGAAATCAATTAACGGGGTACTTTTTATTGCCAATTTGCAGAAATAATAATAATTTTCTGGCAAATCACAATTGAAGAACAAAAATGTCTAAATCTGGGGCACGATCAAGCTCACCCGGCAACATATCTTTGCCGAAAAAAAACTTGTTCATCGTTCCACCCCAAAGAACTCCATTAAATACACAAGAACTCGATAATAATATAATTGATTTAGATCAAGCGAGTCCTCTAGCTGCTGACACATATGAACAATTGTATCGCGATGCTTTCGATCCGCGAAGCATAAACCGATCAAACATCAACAACACAAATGTTTTAGTTCATGCAAAAAGAGATAAAACCATGAAAAGAAGTGTGATCAAGCTTGACACCATTGAAACACCATCTTGCAGTACTCCAAAAACTAGTACACCAAAATCTAATAATACTCCAAAGAAATTAAACCAATCTTTAAGTGTGAAAACTGCATCTTCACCAAGATCAAATCTTTCTTCACCAAGATCACCTCAAATTCCGAAACCAAAATCAAGAAGCAAATCATTTCATGACAATAATCTACCTCTCGGTAGCCCGAGGATTCTTGAAAAGAACGAGTCAATCGGGAAAGAAGATCCAGCATATTTAGGGCCTTATTTATTGAAACAAACTCAAGATTTGATATCATCAGGTGAAAACCCGAAGAAAACTTTGGAATTGGGTATAAGAGCGATGAAAGCATTTGAAACAGGTCGGTTTCAGAAGCCCAATTTGGAGTATGTAATGTGTTTGCATATTGTAGCAGCATTGTATTGTAGTTTGGGTCAATATGGTGAAGCGATTCCGCTTCTAGAACGTTCTATTGAGATTCCAAGCATGGGTGAAGGTCATAAGAACTCGTTAGCTAAATTTGCGGGATGTATGCAATTAGGCGACACACACGCGATGCTTGGATACATTGAGAATTCAATATTATGTTACACCGCGGGTTTGGGGATTCAAAGACAGGTTTTGGGTGTAACCGACCCGCGATTTGGTGAAACTTGCAGGTATGTTGCAGAAGCACATATTCAAGCATTGGAATTTGATGAAGCAAAGAAATTATGTCAAATGGCTCTTGATATACACAAAGCAAACGGGTCAACCGCTTCGGTTGAAGAAGCAGCCGATAGGCGATTAATGGGTCTTGTTTGCGATGCAAAAGGCGAATACGAGGTTGCACTTGAACATTATGTGTTAGCCAGTATCACAATGTCTGCAGCGGGTCAAGATTCTGATGTTGCAGCCATTGATGTATGTATAGGCGACGCGTATCTATCTTTAGCGCGTTACGACGAAGCGGTTTTCGCTTATCAAAAGGCGTTAAACGTGTTCAAGGCTACAAAAGGAGATAATCATCCGTCGGTTGCATCAGTTTTCGTTCGTTTAGCCGAGTTGTATAACAAAATGGGAAAGTTTCGTGAATCGAAATCTTATTGCGGTAACGCTTTGCGGATATATGAAAAACCGATTCCAGGAAGCCCGAATGACGAAATTGGTAACGGGTTCATTGAAGTTGCTGCAATCTATGAGTCGATGAATGAACTCGGTTCTGCGATAAATTTATTAAAAAAGGCGTTGAGAGTATTCGGTAAAGCTCAAGGTCAATTAGGCACGGTTGCAGGCGTTGAGGCGCAAATGGGAGTTTTGTATTACATGATGAGGAATTATTCTGATTCTTATGATTATTTCAAGGTTGCAGTTTCAAAGTTAAGAGTTGTTGCAGAGAAGAAATCGGCTTTGTTTGGTAATGTTTTGAATCAAATGGGACTCGCGTGTGTTCAGATTGATTTGTTGGATGAAGGTGCTGATTGTTTTGAAGAAGCAAAGAGTGTTTTGGAGGTGGAATATGGTCCACATCATCCAGATACACTTGCGGTTTATAGTAATCTTGCTGGAACATATGATGCAATGGGCAGGTAATTAGTTAGTTAATGATAATGATGAATGTTTTCTTGGTTCTATTTTGTAATCATAATTATAAGAGTTAATAACTGGTTCATGTGGGTTTGTAGAAAGTAAAAGATTTTAAAAGTTGACTTTAAAGTAATAAGTTTGGCTTTTATGTTTTCAATTTCATAACGAGTTTTGGTATTAAGGTTAACTTCCGTTAACTTTTCTGTTTTTCTGTTGAATTAGGATGAAATGACCAAAATACCCTTTGACTTTTCACCGTCTGACTTTGACTATTAAAAAAGTCAAAGATTATTTGGTCATTTCACTGAAAAGTTACGGGAAATTAGCCCTTAATACCCAAACTCATTATGAAATTTATATCATAAAACCTAAACTTATTTTTCTAGACCCCAAGTGCAAACTTGTTATTTTTCACAAACCATATGGACCATTTATATAATTCTCTAATTAGAGTAAAATGTTGTTTTGGTCCTTGGATTTATTTCATATATGCCACTTTGATCCTAAGTACATTTTCCCGCCATTTTGGTCGCTGCTTTTTTAATTTGATGCTAATTTTGTCCTTCCGTCACATCAGATGTGGCAAACATGGAATAACCACATAAGCAATGACCAACATTACACCAAATTACAAAACCAGGGATCAAAATGGTACCAACTTACAAAACCCGATACAGTTTTAGAAGCGATCAAATCGCTCAAGAACAATTATATTATCAAAGACATTTAAATGAACCCAAAGGTTCCAAGAACAACGTTCTAATATTCAAACTTAACAAAAAACTAATAAACATATATGACCTAGACATCTTTAATTACTAGAGTTCCTTACAAATAAAAGGAAAATAAATAATTCAAAAATACTAGAGGATAAGTAGTAAATAAATAAACCACAAAAATAAGAGATAAACTTCTAAATTAATAAACCACTTCCGCATCATAACCGGTGATTAAAAAAATGACACTAAATTACATAACCAGGACTAAAATGACTAAGAAAATTTACTTAGTGATCAAAGTAACAGCTATATAACTAGGGACCAAAATGACAATTTACTCACTCCTATAATTATAATTTATCAATTATAACATATTGTGAACTTTGCATAACGATTAATAAAGATGAATGTAATTACAGGTGGGAAGATGCAATTGAGATACTAGAATATGTTGTGGGGATGAGAGAGGAGAAATTAGGGACAGCAAGTTCTGATGTGGATGATGAGAAAAGAAGACTCGCTCAATTACTGAAAGATGCTCGTAGAGATCGAAGCAAGAAAGATTTATCACTTGCATTTCTACTTGATGGTTAATCAAAACTCATCTCTTAATCTCTCTCTCTTTATTTATATAGCAATCTATATATACAACACATATGTAATGTGTGTGTATGTTCATCCATCCGTTCTGTTCTGTACGTGTATCGATCCTTCGGGAAGTTTATGCAAATCTACAGTAAGAGGAGCTTGAATTTTTACTATGTTTTAAAACTTGTTCAGAATTGTGCGTTGTATAATGTGTAAGCCCAGACTGGGTGGGTAGGTCAGGTTAATAATAATTCATAAAAATAATATCATATCTTCTCTTTAAAATGTGTATAAAATCCGTTTAATAATAATTCTCAAAGGCATATGATATCACATAATCTTCCCAGAGAGACATTGACACTAGCTTTATATAAATCACAAACGTTACTTATAATCAAATAATGGAAAAGGTATACACTATACTTCTCGCATTCGCCAGTTGATGTATATATAAATAACATACGTTGTATGATATATAAAAATTTAATGCATTATTACTATATATAAAACTAAACCATTTTATGACTAATTTTAATGTACAATAATTAGATGTATTATTAGTTTAATTGCGCAATAACAACTCATGGTGTTAATTTTAACCAAACGCGATTCCTCTGGCATACTCACATTGGGGAATGTTCTAACATCTGTATATCACAAATAGATTGCTAATGGAAGTGATCTGAATGAAACTTATGCAAATATAACAAGAAATTGTGATGGATGGATTATTTTCTAATCTGAAGGAAGTCGAATAAAGATAATCCAAATTAAAAATTACATAAGTAGTAGACTTGAATTAGAAGCCAGCATTATGAAGTAGAACAATGGAAGACCTATGCTAAGTTGATCAAATAATAATGCAATTATATGTTTGTCTGTGTACATGTATATATGTATTAAGTAATATTTGTATAAACAAAATAATAAGAGAGAAAATACCGATTAAAGGTAGAACATCTGAATCAGCAGAAAGGCTGTTGCCATTATCATGAAGGTTATTGAGCTTGAAGAAAACTCTAGTTTATTATAATCTGCAATTAGAGTTCTTCATCAGTAGCACACTGAGTTCACAATGACTCCGTATATGGTGAGTTGGTGACTCAACAAGATAACTCAGTTGACTTTGCTGATAATTTTTACAAATCAATTTGTATGGTGTGGTAGATGTGAAACTATTTAGGAGCCAGTCTTATGGGGCAAACGGAAAATGCAACACATCGAGCCGCTTTTGCTAACATAAACCTCTCATTTTCGGTCAACGGTCTCTCAATAACTTTCACAATATTTACATCCTAAAACAAACACAACGAGTATGAGTAGATCAACATTAGTATTAATTGTGTATATATTACTAATGAACAATTCCATGATGATTAACAAATCTATATTTTAAATTAAAATATTTACCTTTCTTGGCTGTTGAATTGAAGGCCTAACATTTGCAATTCCACCAATTTCAAGAATATTATTAAGGTTTCCTCTGTCATCCCTTTCAGTGGGTGAAGATGTTGAATGCCTCCAATCCCCATTGACTATAAATTTATAATAATACCTGAACATGGTAAATGTCAAAATGGTCAACTACCAAGATTTAATATTTTTAATGACTTGAAATGCAAATAACTTACTTTCCTTGTGCAAGTCGAACCTCAGCTTCATATCTTGGGCCACCTTTATGGACTGCTTTAATTGGTTCTTTCCAATTACTAAAATCTCCAATCAATTCTACATTTTCTCCCTGTAATGCAACACAACATATATATATATATCATCATATGATCAACTTATTCAACTCATAGCTGTTACATAATCGTTAAATGTAATTAGATAACCTCATGTCCATTCCAAACAAATGTGACAGAATGGGTTGCGGGTCCATCATGTTTGCCATTTTCCACCATTGCTATAAGATCCCATGTTGCCCATGCAATTGCAGGTCTGTATTAAAACATTCAATAATTTAAAAACCAAAAATGGATTATTAACTACTTTTGATCAAATCATTTGCAAGATTTTGAACTAAGAACCTGTCAGGACGACATGTGTGCAATCCAGAAACATAGTTGTAGGCTGCATGAAGTGAAGTATCTGTCATCCAATGGAGATATGCAATCACACAGGTGGGAGACCGGTCAAAACCTGTGGTGCAAGTAACATAAACAGAATGATTCTTTTTCAGCAACCGTAAAAGAAGACCGACACAAAATGGAAGCTTGCTCCTCAAGTCAAATGAGTCTCTTTCCCTGCAAATTGTTAACTATTTGTGTAAGCATACAGATAATGAGTGCAAAATAAAAAACTTCTAATTACCTTATTGGATAGTTGATCATGAGAATATTATTATGTTGGCATGCCTCATTAATTGATTTTGAATCAATTTCCCAGTTTTCCGCTTCAATTTCACCTTGGAAATTTACTACAGCAGTAACTCCCTGGTGCAAAAATCCACCATTTTTGTCAGTAAAATTCAGCATGAGACAAAGTATAAAATATAATATGAAGTGATTTTAACAAGTTTGGTGATGCTCACAGCAACATTAGCCAAAGTTTCTATATCTTCTTCTGTTTGAATGCATGACCCTACATACATTTGATCTGTAATCTGTAACAAAACAAGTTTATATCAATTAGCATTATATATATACACATCATAACGAACTGTTTAAAACAATATGAGCTGAAAATATATTAATCTGGACATCTAACCTTGCTATAACGCATACCAAGAGAATGATCATAATAAAGTTCTCCTTTAGAACGATCTAGTGCTTTAATATACTCTTCAAGTGGGAAGCTTCCATGTGACCAATCATCTCCAGATTCTTGATCAGAGAAAATGGTAACAAGTTGAGTAAACGGTTCATCGGGAATGTTTTTTTGTATTCTGCCACGTGGTTGTCCATTTTCGTTGATTAAAAGACTCCACCCTTTGGGAGTAGAAAACCTTGGTGTGAACATGATAAACCCTGGATTCCCATTGCCTTCAGAAGATGTTTGCAGACTTGATGTCAGTATAGATTTGTTCCAAGTCGCGATAGGAACGCGACCGCGATTAAATTGGATATCAAGATCACTTTTGTGATGCAGATGTTGAATTGGAAAAGGGGAAAATGGTCTTTCAAGTACAAGACTACAAAGTCCTGATTTCTCTAACATCATCTTCCTGCAAGAATCAACATTGTAATTAAAATCACATCTGAATAGATCTTTTTACTAGAATTTGCCACTAAAGTTAAATGCAAGTACTCTGCATCACTGAAGTCTTTAATCTCAATAAGACTACCCCCTGAAGATGCACTTGCCTTCTTCAAAGTGTCACCAACCATAATTATTCTGGATTTTTCAGCATTTCCCTACACAACAGTAGCTAAAAGATCAAACAGATGCAGTAACAGCGCCATTGTTGCAGATATTGAAATGTTTTGGTGACAAATAAATTAAAATACTGACCCCTTTCTTCATGGAATGAACCAAGATCTTGCCATCCAAAGACAGAGCGAAACGAATCCCTAGTGGTTTCTCTAAAGTAACCATATACTCATTCAAATTCATCTTAAACCTCGGATTCGTCGAAGCAGACATCGCAAAAACCCTAAATCCTCTTCCTATGGAACCTACTCTTCGTGTTCTCCCCAAAATTCCATCAATCGAACACTCATTGATCAAACAAAGCTCTTTCCCCCAAAACGAAGAGCACATTGGTGTGCTAATTGATCTCTGGCTCAACGAACGGCTTCTCGAACATGGAGATTGGCAGAAAACACCGGAATTGGATACTTGAAGCAGAGACATCAGAGAGTGATGGACAGTAGGTGAAGAAATTCGCTAGGGTTTTGAATTTTGATCAATTATAAGACGATCAAATGCAGATAGATCGAAGAAATCAAAGGAGAATGTGTAGATACAGAGGATTTGATTGGAAGATATTGAGATTTGAGCAGAGTGGTGGTGGTATCGGTGCAGGTGTTAACGTAACGTAGTTGGATAATTCGGGAAAGAGAAGCCACATAGTCGGTCAACGTTTGACATTTTAACGGTATATACACACCACGTTAGCGCGCTTTCCACGTGTTTTGCTTTAGCCTTTTCTATATGTTGCCACGTGATGATGTGAATTCTGAAATGGCTCCATGGGATATGAGAGCGTTTAAGTGGTAAGAGTTTTTAAAATGACTAATAATCTTTTATCTTTGAAATGAATTTGAAATTGGATGCGTTTGATTAATGAATTTGTAATTGAAATTGAAATTGAAATTGAAATTGAAATATGAACTAAATATTGTACCATTTATTTGTCTTGTCTATTGACTCTATTGTAGCTCTTGTGCTCATAGCACTCACTAACTCGTTTTGTTGTCACCAACTGTTGTAGATCATAGCATATTCAAAACCTTTTGGCATTTTGCATAGACATCAAAAACGTATTAAAACTCAAACATGTCTTGTCAGTATCTTCTGTGAACCTCGTGAAGTCACTACTTAGCTGTTGGATCATCACATAAAAAGGATGAACTAGATGAAAACTATTGAGATCGTGGGCACCATCCGTTCTGGATATTGCCTTCATCTTAAATTCAATTTTGGTTTCATCTAAGTTCTTTCTTCATTTTTATTCAAGATCTTGGGTGGTCATTTGTGCTCTTGAGATTATCATCATTTTCTTATAGGGTGTAAATGAGCCAAGCCGGCTCGTGAAAAGTTCGGGATCGGATCGGTAAAAAACTTGAACGAGCCGAGCCCAAACGA
This sequence comes from Stevia rebaudiana, assembly GCA_009936405.2. Lineage (NCBI taxonomy): Eukaryota > Viridiplantae > Streptophyta > Magnoliopsida > Asterales > Asteraceae > Stevia > Stevia rebaudiana. Next base: position 7,324,161 of record WOUH02000009.1, read on the forward strand.
GTTCGAGCCCTGAAATATGGCTCGTTTACTTATCAAGCCGAGCTCAAGTTTTAGATGTCGAGCTCGACCCGGCTCGCGAGCCTAAACAAGCTTTTTCTTTATATCATTTTTATTAATCTATTAACTATATATTTATATTAAGATTTATTTCTATATGTAATATTAAAATAAAAAAACCTAAATCATATATATTATGTTAAATATAAAAGGAATAATTATAAAAATAAATAAAATTAATAATTAAAATATATAAATTAAATAATTAAATAACAAACGAGCCTAGCCGAGCCGAGCCCGAGCATGAAACTATCTTTACGAGCCGAGCTCAAGTTTCTAAACCAAAATTTTAAATGAGCTGAGCTCGAGCTGGAGCCCCCTTAAATCTTAACGAGCCGAGCTCGAGCCTTAGCAAACTCGGGATCGGCTCGTCTCGTTTACACCCCTATTTTCTTATGCCAATTTTGGTTTACAATTTTGGTTTATTATTATTTGTTTTCATGTCTTTGGGCATCAATTTGGATTTGTGATGACAGTAATTCAACCCGTAAAGCAAGCAAAAAGTGTTTGACAACTTATAAGGGTTTTTTGTGATACTTAAAAAACTTTATTTCATATCAATGCCGGTGAAAAAAAAAGTACTTCAGTTACAACAAACATGATTTTAAATGAAACTTAATTTAATTCTAATTCATGTGATGATAATAGAGACAAATTATAAAAATAACAATAATAAGTAAAAGAAAACAATGGTTTAAGTCATGTAATAATTTTTATTTTTTCTTTACATGTTTGAAACATGCATCATTACTCTTCTAAATACTTGTTAACTAGTTAACAGATTTCCAATTCCTTATTTCGAATCTCTTCTAACTTATAATGCATAGAAAATGTTTTAGACTGTAATATATACCTTAAATCCAAAAAGAATATGTCACGTTTAAGTTGTATTCACAAACAAATGCTTCTCCTATATTATGAACATCCTACGTCTTGTAAAGTATGGGACCAAACCCAAGATAAGCCCACCGTCAACCATTAAAAACATCTTTTCACGAAACCAAAATATTGAGTTGACTTATTAGTGGACAAATTTCAATTTCTATTGATACATTTCCGATAATCAAAGTGACTACCAATGTGGAAAGAAACTAAAAGTTCTTGATGAATTAGATATATTCATTTGTAAATCACAAACTAAAAAGTGGTCTATACTCTATACTCATTTGTTTTTGCAAAGTTGTGTCGATCATAATAATATTCAGATATTATATTCAAAAACAGATAACTAAACATGGTTAACACAAAGTCAAAGATTGTAATGTTATCAATATACCAACGTTTGGAGGGATGGATTCTCTATGGTTCTTTGTCTATTACAACCATCAAGAAAACTGCGCCATATGCTCGCATTTGGTGCAAATGGCATCCCCAAAATCAACTTTTCTGCTTCCTTTAAATCACCATATCTAGCCATCAAATCCACAACAAGAAGATAATGTTCCATTTCTGGTTCAATTGCGTATTTTTTCTTCATTTTTTCAAACATTTCCATCCCGTCTTTTACTAATCCAACATGTCGACAAGCAGAAAGAACAGCTAAAAACGCAATCTTATCTGGTTCAATACCATCAATCTCCATTTGTTTAAACCGTTTTAACGCTTCTAACCCATACCCATGTAACCCAAGAGCTGAAACCAAAACCGTCCATGATATCACGTTTCTCTCAGACATTTCATCAAACACCTTGACTGCACTCAACACACTCCCACATTTCCCATACATGTCTATCATTACATTGCAAACCATGACATCACATTTGTTGAAATTATGTTTTATCATGAGACAATGAAGCAAACTCCCGGAAACAAGGTTGCATAAGTTCGTGCAAATACTTAAAAGACTAACATATGTGTAACTATCGGGTGTGATGTGATCCATCTGCATGTGGTAGAAAAGTTCAAAAGCTTCTTTGTAATCTCCATTACGGGAACATGCTGCAATCAAAATGTTCCATGATACAATATCGGGATCTCTCACTTCACAAAACAATTCTTGCGTTTTATGGTACATCTTATTTCTATTATACAACCCTGCTATAATGTTTGAGTGAACAACTGAATGTGACAGTTTATCATCATCAAAAAGATTCAATGCATCTACTGTTAAACCATTTTTGGCATATGACGCCATAAGTGCAGTACTTACATATTCGTTTAAATGATAACCCATTTTCAGAACCAAAGAATGAACCTGGTGTAACTCCGGGGGTAAAAGTGACTTTATAACACTAGAGAATGATATTTCATTTGGGGAAATACCCGAATTTATCATTTTGTTAAGTAACAAGACAGAAGTTTTACAACTTCTGTTTGAATATCCAAGAAGTAAAGCATTCCATGAAACTAAATTCTTGTCAAGAATTTCATCAAAACAGCGGTGAGATCTATCTAATTTGTTACATTTAGCATAGAAATTAACCATAGAACTACCTACAAAAACATCATTTTCAAATCGGTTCTTGATTACTTTAGCATGTATAAATTCTCCATAAGTTAGATTAATTAACCTTGTACATGAGGTGATAACACTCAAAAATGTAGACTGATTTGGAAAAAAACCATCTTTATACATCTTGCAAAAGAAATCTATCGCCTTTATAGGTTCTTCGCCATTGGCAAACACACCAATTATTGTATTCCATGAAATCAAGTCTCTGTTCGGTACCGAATTAAACATTTTTTCAGTTGAACTTGTGCTTGCACATTTTCCATACATTTTAACTAGTGAATTGGCAACTGAAACTTTACTTAACATTCCAATTTTAATAATCAGACCATGTACTTGTTCACCTGAATCTAGGTTTTCATCGGATTGAAATCCAGATAAAACACCCACAAATAAAGGTTCAGATAGTGATATTTCGGCCCTCAAAAGCTCAGAAAACATCGACATACATTCGTTTACATATCCCTCGTGTCCAAAAAAAGATATCATTGCATTATATGTCACTAGATTCTTTAAAGGCATTTCATCAAACACCTTGTATGCATCATTAATGTAGCCTTGCCTACCAAACAAACCCAATAAAGCAGTTCCGACAAAAGAATCGGCAAATAACAACCCACTCTTCATGGCCACTGCTTGCAAACAAAATCCTTGATCAATGTCTAACGAATTACAAGAGAAAAGACTTCCGTAAGTGTACTGGGTCGGAAAGAACCCAAAACTTGTCATCTCAGAGAACAAATTCCAAGCTTCTACTACATTCTCATCTCGACTGTAAGTGCTAATCATGGTGTTGTAAGATACAACATTCTTCTGGGGCATTTCATCAAACACTTTGCGGGCAATAGATGTATAACCCAGCGATGTGTAAACGGAGATAAGGTTATTGTAGAAAAACTCAGGTTGAGGTAAGTTTGATCCCATTGTGGTAATGAGTCCATGAAGGGACTTGATGGATTTAATTGAGTGAATCCTCAAGGATCTTCGAAGCAACTGAACTAGAAACGAAGCCAGCAGTCGTTCGTTCTTTTTACAATTTTATGCCTGCAAAAACGAAAAACCTGAACTTTAAGAAACCCAATATCATGAATTCATGATTGATTTAAAGCCCAAATTTTTCAATAGATTATATAAAGTGAAAATGTGTCTACAAAATTCATAATATTGTAAAACTCATAAATCTAGACATTTGGTTCTTGCAACAATGAGATCGAGTTCAGTTAGGTTAGGAGTCCACCACTCCTCAATTTTTTTCACTGTAACGTTAGCGTCACATTAGTTTTTCCCACTTTACCTCACTTTTCCCTATTTCATTGGTTATCGTCCCATTTTTCCTCATTTTTCTCACTTTTCCACCTCATCATATATTTAATATTAATATTAATTATTCTTTTTTTAACATTTAAAAAAAAGACTTTCATTAATTAAAATAAAAATAATAATACAACTTAATAAAAAAAATACGACTTAATAAAAAAACAACTTATTTAAAAAAAAAAACTAGAAAGGACATTCCCAACCCCAACGAGCCGCAATCTCGCATTTACGGTTGATAACCGATTGTAGCATCGGCCCTTAGTACATGCTATGATCTCTCAAAAGAAATTCGAGATCTTTTTCCTTTTGGTTCTCGTCCAACGCCTTTTCTCTTTTTTTGATGAACTGGATGCGTGCTTCTTTTTCTTCTAGTATTGTGCGAGCTTTTTCTTGACGCAATCGAGCCCTTTCTTCGACGTCCGCTTCACTAAAAGAGTTAAAATGTGCTAGTCTTTGGAGT
>WOUH02000009.1:7336568-7373530 GCA_009936405.2 Stevia rebaudiana
TGTTTAATCTCATTAAATTTGGATTTACAAAATTTTGATATGAAACCGAGCATAACCGAACCGAACCGAGCAGCTCGTTTTAAAACCGAACCGAGTTCGAGCAGCGGTTTTAAGCTCGGTTATGTAAATTCGAACCGAACCGAGTTGCTCGGTTTTAAAACCGAACCGAGTTCGAGCATGCCTGCATTCGCTTCGGTTCGGTTCATGAACAGCCCTAACCACAGCCACCGTTACCCACCATCATCACTGCCACCGCCACCACCCACCATCATCATTGCCACCATCACCGCTTGCCACCATTACCCACCGCCACCATCACCACTTGCCACCACCTGCCACCACCACTCACCATCACCTGTCACCACCCATCACCCACCACTACCCACCGCCACCCATCACCACTTGCCACTCACCACTGCCAATACCCACAACGACCTTCCTCCGTCGTCCGACATCACCCACTACCATCGCCCACCACCATCGCCACAACCACCCTCACCCGCCAATGCCACTCACCCTCCACACCCCGCTAACCACCAGCCACCCCGACCACCGGCAATACTCAAAGGCTCCCGCCACATTCACCGACTACAACGTGTCGCCACCTGACACCAACACGCAATCCACAATCTTAAAATGATTTTAATCATAAAATATGGTTATTAGTCACAAACATTTAAAAAAAGCAGTTTATTGACATTTAAAAAACTTCTTTTAAAAAACTTATAAGTTAATAAACATTTTTGACAAAAATGACTTTGAAATAAAAAAGCAATCCTAAACAACCTCTAAATACAATACTTTTGTTAATATATTATTTATTTTTTCAACTTTTCCACCATGTAAATTGTATTTATTTTTATTTACAAATTTTTATTTTTCTAACATATTTGTTTATATTTATTTTACATATGATTGCCTGTGTTGATTTTAATACACATGTCAATTGATTATCCATTCTTATTTTTAAAATTACTAAAAATCATTATTTATCTCTATTCTTTTTAATTAAATAATATTTTGCTATACTTTTTGTTAGGGTCAGGTATGTCAAGGATACTTAAGGATCCTGATTTACGATAGTTTTTCATTGTTAATATTTTTGTGAACACTTGTTAATATTTGTTTATTGCTATTGTGACAAGTGTTTACTAATAATTATTTAAGACCTATTTATCATGGCATTTATCTTGTTTAAGGGTGTAAACGAGCCGAGCCGATCCCGAGCTTGCTAAGGCTCAAGCTCGGCTCTTTATGATTTAAGGGGGCTCGAGCTCGACTTGTTTAAAATTTTGGATTAAGAGCTCGAGCTCGGCTCGTAAATAAAATTTCAAGCTCGAGCTCGGCTCGGCTAGGCTCGTTTATTATTTAATTATTAGTTTTATTTATTTTTATAATTATTTTTTTTTATATTTAACATAATAAATATGATTTAGGTTTTTTTTTTAATTTTAATAATATATATAGAAATAATTTTTAATATAAATATATAATTATTAGATTAATAAAATGATATAAAGAAAAAACTCATTTAGGCTCGCGAGCCGGATCGAACTCGACATCAGAAGCTCGAGCTCGGCTCGATAAGTAAACGAGCCGGGCTCGTTTAGGCTCGGCCCGTTCGAACTTTTTACCGATCCGATCCCGAGCTTTTCCCAATTCGACTTGGCTCATTTACACCCCTAATCCTGTTGATTTTGAGGATCCTTGATAACGTACTATCCTGCATAGTAAGCGTTATACGATCAACGAATTATCCACGTGTGAATTATAGGACGTGGGAATGACTCAGCACAGGAGAGATTATCCCACGAAAAGCGGATCGTGAAAGTGTGCTCTCGATGGACCTGGTCAAGGAAAGAGAGGACGGATCATTCCCCTTTAATCGGGATTATTGTTTATTACCGTTATGTAACTTCCATTATATAAGCAACCAATGGACTTATGTTAAACACACAACATAATTCACTCGCAATTTACTACTGGCATACATCTAACATTTGTTTTGCAGTTGGTTTCGTTGAGCATTCAAGCACTTTACTTTTAATTTTTTACAACACTCACATAGCTATTTCATCGGTTTGCTTTACTTTTGTACTTGTTTATTCAATTTATAATATTGACTAGAAAAGTGATTCTTTGGTCACTTGTCCGAGGTTTTATGCTGGAATCTGTAAAAATTAAGGGTTTTCCTCCCTACAAATCCTTATTGTACCATTCTTATATTCTGTTTTTGTCAAGTTTTCCTTAAAGATACTTAATGATATTAAAAAATAATAAAGGATAATTTTATTAAATTATTAATTCAATAAATTTCATATTTAATTAAACACTTAACCTCATCTAACTAATTTAAAATAATCAAAAGTAACACTTTTTAAGGTTTGACCAAAACACTTTTATCACTATATAGTCTATTTTCTATTTAATTATATACTAATTTTATATTTTTTAATTAAATTTCCCTCTCTCATTTAAAATACCCGATACACCAGCTAGTGCCCTACACAGCCAACTTTTTCTCTCACTTAACCGACCCGATGCACCAGATAGTGCACTCAGGCTTATTGACACGCCCTAGTTCCTACACCACCAACTTTTATGCATATCGGTATGTAGATCATACGAGATTAAGTTTCTTTCATTATTTTGTTTTTTCTTATTTTTCGTACCAGTCATTTTATCTCTCATTATCTCCGTGGCCAACTCATCTGTAGTCACACCAGAGTCTTTTAAGTAAATATTAATTTTTGTTTAGTATAAATAACTCAACCAGACAAATATTAAAGCATAAAACGTAATCAAACAATTCAAAGGCTGAAACTAAAAGAAAAGTTTGTTGGTGCAAATTTATGTTATTCAAACACACATTTAGCTGTAAAGAGAATTGTTTATATCTCAACCATTTGTTTCAAAATTACTAGATGAACTATTGAACATAGCATCTTTAAAAAATTAGGGATGTTTACTAGATGGGCTTTTACATAAAACAGTTAAGTGATACACTTTTTTACACCTATGTTACCAATAAAAATAAGCTAAAAATCGAACCAGAAAACGAAAATAAGAAGTTCAAAAAAAAATGTACTTGTGCTTACTAGACCAGCTTCATTGAGTATATATCTCAACAAGTCTGAAGAGCAAAAGAAATTAATTTACGAACAGAACAACACCTACCTTTCGAGCAATTTACAAAAGGTGGTTGCCTGAATTTCTGATCGATCAAATCATAACATTTCCAATATAAAAACGAAATAAATATATCATTTTTTTAAAAAATGGCTCAGAGTGTTGCTTTATGTGCTCAACGAACAGCGTTTGAAGGCCATTCTCATACAAGAGGTGTCAGAATATTAGCAATCAAGCATCTTCGCCAAACACAAATTAATGAAAACAATAACAAAAATCGGTTTCGAGTTATTTGATGATAGACTTGAATCCCGAATTCAAATGATAATCGAAATACAAAGAGATCGATATTTGAATGGAAATGCGGCGGCCTCTAAGAAACTATTAGGGTTTCAGTTAGAAATTGTGGTGTATCGCAATGTAAATGTGCGTATTTATAGTATTCTGGTGGGCTAAACTGTAGGCCCAATAAGATGCTACCACTTCTTCACATGAGTCATGAAGGCCCAAAATGAATCACTCTCTCCAATAGTCCAATTAATTTCAGATGATGATATTAGGTCCCCCCTAGAACCATTTCATGATGTGAAGAGAGATTTTAGAGAGAGATGATAAATAATTTCAATTTAGAGAGTGATAATATATCATTTCAATATAGTATTTGTTCTTTTTATTAGTAACCATACAGTCCTTCTAATAAAAACATTGTAGTACACAAATGGTCCATGTGTTTAATAAAGTTAGTAACGGTATTTTAGTAATTTTATAGTAAAATTAACAGAGAAAACTAAAAGGAATTAGTGAAAAAGGACATAACATGTGCAAAATTTTCAAATAAAGGACAATACTAATAATTAATGAAAATTTAAAGGACAATACATCAGATTAGGTTACATTTAAATGACAGAATCAATAATTTTGTCTAATTTTTTTCATTAGTATTATTTTGGATTTATAGTTTATTCCTTGAGTCATAAAAAAACATAAACAAAATTATCAATAAATTAAAATTGGTCAAAGACTATAACATAAAAATTCGAACCAAAATATGAATTTTAGAAAAAGGGAGTGGTTACAAGGATCTTCCATCTTCCTTCAAACAAACATTTAATAGCCTGCAGAAAACAAAGCTCACTATTTAATGCTATCCAAGTGTCCATTGGTCCGGAAGTTATTTATTAATTTTTTATGGACTTGACTACTTTACCTCCAAAAAATTCATGACAAGAAAAAGTTTTATAAAGGTAACTATAAAACTCCTCATAATCCCAACACAACCAAACAAAAAATTGATAAAGTTATCATTCATTTCTTTACGACTAAATAGCAATAGCAATTGCCACCACCATCAAGAATTCAAGATTTCAAATGGATCATCAACTACAAAGCTGCCAATCAGAAACCGCCACCGGAATCATAAAAAATCGCAGGCGGAACCAAGTTAAAGCCGGTGAAAAAATGGAACATTCCGGTCAGCGGTGTCAATCTTGCACCGCGAGAGCGATCGCGGACTGCATTGCGGTGTGTTGTTGTCCGTGTGCGGTTGTTAACTTTTTCACACTCACGTTTCTTAAGCTTCCATGGATGATGGGGAGAAAATGTTTGGATGATAAAAGGAAGAAAAAGAAATTGAAAAATGAAGATAAAAATGGAACTTTAAGAAAAGAGCAAGGAGAAAATGGGGATTTAAAAAAAGTAACCGTGATTGAAGAAGAATCAGGAAGCAGTAAGTACAGTGCGAGGTTTGAAGCTGAGAGGGTTTGGTTAGAATTGTATAAAGTTGATCATTTGGGTTTTGGTAGGATTTCATTCAATGGCATTCAATCACTGGGTTAGTATTTAAACGTCAAAGTGTTTGATTAAATTCTTATTCCTGAACTTTTGCATATGAGAATTAAGACCGATATATTGACTAATTGTAATATGAATGTGGATTCATCAAGTGACATTTGATTGATTCATCAGCATGATTTTGAAATGGTATTACACCATCTGTATCCAAGTGTGATTCTACTCATTGGTCATTGGTGGTTGATTTTCAATTGTATAAAATGATCACTAACCAACTTATCATCAAATTTTCTTTTAAAACTTTTCAAAAAAAAATTATACAAATGGCATTACATATTACTGGATGGCTTTTTTCGTAACGTATACATAGAAGAATGGCTTGTTAGAGAAACTTTTAATAAACTTGAAATACTTATCGTGTATATGTCTAATTTATACCAATGAAACTTAACAAAGTGTAAATTTATAAACATAAATTATAATCCTGCTTGGACACTTTTCGTTCGAAAGCATTAGAAAACCTGTCATTGTATTATTTCACAATGGTCATCTTATTGGATGGAAAACATAAAGTGTTTTAAGTTATGGCTTGAATAATAAAAATCTAAGTTTGAGCTTATAAGATTGAAAGTCAAATTCTTAAAAAAAAATAAAATATACAATGAGACAATGAGTATATTAGCCAATTCTTGCACATTCCATTTGCATTCTTTTATTGATTAGCCATTTACCCTTTGCAATCTACATTCTTTTGAAAAATCAGATGAATCAAAAGTATAGATACAATATGATTCTCAAAATGCATAAAAGATAGATCCGAACGGATATGTCAATTGATTGTTGTAGAAAATGTATGAAGATAAGGTATTCATTGTTCTCTACTCTTAATCCTTTTGTACAAACCAGATGAAGACCTTAAAATTGGATTATAATTCGAATATTAGCATTGAAACAACTAACAGATGTAATGAGATTCATAACTAGAATCAACGAGCAGATAACATCTTTGGATAATAGGCTTTTATTTCAGAGAAACAGGAATCATTGAATTCTATGATAATTACGATCAATTGTAAGAATATCAAGCAAAAGCTTGAATAAATTAAGTTAACACAATATCATTATCATCAGATTTAAAAACCCTTTATAACACAAAAAGGTGAAATTCAACTACAAAACTTAAGAACTAATAATACATTGCATTATAAAAGTATCAAAAAGAAGAAGTTTACCACAAGTTCATCATCTAGACAATTGAAACTTTAGCTCCAGCTTCTTCAAGCTGTTTTTTCGCATCTTCAGCTTCATCTCTCGATACTCCTTCCTTGAATTTCTTCGGAAGTCCTTCAATCAGCTCTTTTGCCTCCTTCAGCGCCAAGCTCGTCAAAGCTCTAACCGCTTTAATCGTCGCAATTCTCGCATTACTCGGAACATCATCAATCACAACATCGAATTCCGTCTTCTCCTCCACTGCTTCAGCCACCTCAGCTCCGGCACCACCAGGTGCGGCTACGACGGCAGCCGGAGCGAACGATGCGGCGGTGACTCCGAGCTTGTCTTGAAGGTATTCAACCAGCGATTGTGCCTGAGCTAGCGTTAAGTTCGAGATTTCATCGCCAAGCTGAACAACTTTCTCCTCGGCAACGGCGGCGACGGGACGAAGAAATGTCGATCGGTGGCTGAATTTGGGGGATCGGAGGCGGAATTCTAGGGTTTGTTTGGGGGAAAAAGCTGTCGGAGTGATGGTGGCGCGTGGAGTGTAAGAGAATGAGCGTAGGGTGACGGTGGAGAGAGTTGAAGACGCCATTAGAGCAGAGCTCGGGAGACTGCAGAATGGGAAGACACAGATAGGATAAGAGGATTGAGAGATTTGGACGTTTGGTTGATTTTAGATGAAAAGAGTAGAGACATTTATACATAAGACACCTTCATCTTTCATAAAACTGCAAACAATATCCTTTTTAAGTCTTAAAAGAACCTTAATAAACTAATAAGAGCATCCGACTGGTTATGACAACGAGACTTAACCCCGATAGAGTTATCTAAAACATTCGGGATGTGTTATGGGTATAAGGTAGAGTACGGGACCGGGTTATATTATTTAATTGTCAATCCATAGTTCTAACATATATTTTGTTAACAACAAAACAATGTGCAGCGGCAAAGTAGTTCTAACATATACTTAACTACCCGATTATATTATTGTCTACCCATGCTTAACCACCCATAGTTCTCACCGTCCCACTTTATTTTGAATCCTATATTTCTCAATTCCGCACATGCCATACAAGATGGCTTTTGGGCCACGTATAACCTAACATGTATTTTTAATAAACAAGGGGAAGTGAATAATAATGTGATCTCATATGGCAATGAGAATAAATTAGCAAGTGCACATTATGATGTATGCTTCTATAAGAAAACAAGTCTTAAGTGTCATTTACGTCTCTTTTTCTCGATCCTATTCATTATACCTCCCGCAACGTTGTCCTAGGAAGGCAGCCCTTGCCCCTGGGCTAATTTGGAGCCTACATCCCCGACATGTACGGAGTGGGATGTTTTTGAGACCATCATTAGCATCTACACGTAGCTATGTGCATGATCATCCCAATTTTCCTTTCTTTTTTTTTTTTACTGAAAATAAGTTTTGTAAAAGTAGAGTGCATGTGGGAAAGATGAGTATGTTAGAATTTATTAGTGAAAAACATGTCTGACATGTTAACTAAGCTGCATGTGTTAAGGACGACAACCCAACGATGCAGAGAGTCTTGACGTACCCAAAATCAACTTGCTCTCATTTCTTCTCCCTCACCATACAACATGGATTTCTAGAGATCTTAGCCATGGTCTAGCTTGTAGTATACCCTCTCATATCTTTTCTCCATCTATAATGTTATCATTATGCCATACGAAACTGGAACCTGAAACATTCAGCTATCTCATCGATTGTTTTCGAGTGTATGATGCATTTAAGGTATTAAGTAGAACTCCCATCTGATTACCAAAATACGTAGTTCTTTACACGAACTGACGTAAACATTTTCTTCTAATTTTATTTTTCTACTCTAAACAGAGAGCAAACATAGACAGAAATTTAATTAAAAACAATGAAAAGGGGCATTCCGAGAATCGAACTCGGGACCTCTCGCACCCAAAGCAAGAATCATACCACTAGACCAAATGCCCAACTGTTAGAGTTATCTATATAATATTATAAATCCAGTAAGAAACAATAACGTTCAGATTTGATAGTTCGAAAAAGAATGTGAAATCTTACCAAAAACACAAACTTTACCGAACCCTCAAGAAACGAGAGGAGATGCAATATGTGTTCGCATGATAATTAAAATAATGTCCATATTTGTTTACCATCCGACTACGGATGATTATCAGGTCATAATTGTACAGGAACGTTAAATGGAAAATATATGAAACAAGAACCTGACAGATATTTACACAAGGGTAGGACCAAATCGTTTTAGCGAATAGGTTTCACGAGTCAAAGGTAACATGAAAGAAACAAAGTCCGAATTCAGATACATGATATCCAGGGAGATCTATCATTTGTTGAGAACTTGCCTACAAATACTATTATACTATACACAACAAAAGTAATATGGGAGAAACAAAAACCGATCCAGACCGAAAAAGAAGCCAACTTTTAAACTGATTAGCACGAAGAATCAAATCAAAACCATTTAAACTTGAAACATTTTTTAGATCTAGAGTTTAAACAAACTAACGGTTTATATATTCAAACATTAAGAGTAAATTTGGATTGTGAACCTAATATAGGATTCGATTACTTGATATGGCTTACGATTCCATGACCAGACTTTTCAATATACAATGTTGTTCGATTTTGAGCCACTGAACCGGCTGGTAAACAAAAAAGAACCAAAGTTAGAAGAATCTAGACAAAAGAACCGGGTCAAATAAGTAATTTTAGCTTTATATAGAAAATTAAATCTCACAAAAAGCACCCTTGATAAAGTCGAAGTTTTACATGTCTAATTTATTGCACAAAATAAAATGTTTACCGCTTAAGTTCCTTATTCTTAGACTTCTGCAAGAAACATCCAAACCACACACACATGGGCTTCACCCCAAAAAATACAGATTTAGGTAAGAGTGTTACCTAATGATTTTAAATATATATGTCCTTATTTCTTTAGCATAGAAATCAAGGCTGATTATGGGTATTATTTATGATTTTATTCTTCAAACCTTCTAGTCAAATTGCACAAGGGTGCAAGTTCCAAATAGTGGATCAACGAAAACAATCCCCCATTCATATCTTACCAAGGTGTCTTGCCCGAAATAAATGCATTCAAGAAAAATGATAGCAATTGATAAGATCATATAAGTCTGATAGATGACCCTTAATTCAAACACTGAAATTCTCGGATAGCTGCGATAAATTCGGCTCACCCTATTTCCCAATTTAAATCCTTTTTTCAACGAAAGACGTTATTACTTAGGGTCGCTTACACTATCTAATTGTGGGTATGAAAGTGATTTGTGATGATCAAAGATTCTTATTAAAAATTTCAATTTCATTTGAACTATGAACATTCTTTTCTATTTTATAATTCATTTCTTGGTGTCAAAATAGTATATGTGATATAAAAATGGAGTCCATTATCTTTTCTTTCCTCGTTTTTCTTTTCCAAAAAAATGTTCTTTGAAGGTTGTATAATGCTTACTCTCAAACTTAATTGATGATTTGATGTAATCACCAATACTCGGACATTTGTAAGCTATGGGTACACCGAAATCTCTGGAACAAGATTCAAAATCAAATCTTCCAAGTTACTATGTACATTTCTTTCTTTCATTCTTTATTTCTTTAAATGACAAACTCACACACTCATCATATTTTGCATCTTTGTTCCAATTGGCAAGTAGCATCTTATAAATAATCATTAAGCTTATAGTCGAAAATCGCTAAACTGCGTTAAGTAGCTTTAAACAGATCATATTACATATTGCTTGATCATCAACTACTGTTTAAGATAGATATCATTGTTATTTTAGGGCGAAGTTATGTTCAACAACAGATAACATCGAGAGTAATTTACTGTATGAAATCGATAAATGATAACTTTTTACTACAGAACTGAAGAACTAGTAACACATTGCATTCAGATTTAGGAGAGTAACAAAAACAAAAACTTTACCACAAATCGGTCATTCATCTAAACGATTGAAACTTTGGCTCCAGCTTCTTCAAGCTGTTTCTTCGCATCTTCAGCTTCATCTCTCGATACTCCTTCCTTAAATTTCTTCGGAAGTCCTTCAATCAGCTCTTTTGCCTCCTTAAGCGCAAGGCTCGTCAAAGCTCTAACAGCTTTAATCGTCGCAATTCTCGCATTACTCGGAACATCATCAATCACAACATCGAATTCCGTCTTCTCCTCCACTGCTTCAGCCACCTCTGCTCCGGCGCCACCAGGTGCGGCTACGACGGCAGCCGGAGCGAACGATGCGGCGGTGACTCCGAGCTTGTCTTGAAGGTACTCAACCAGTGACTGCGCCTGAGCGAGTGTTAAGTTTGAGATTTCATCACCTAGTTGAACAACTTTCTCCTCCGCGACGGCGGCGACGGGGCGGAGAAATGTCGATCTGCGGCTGAATTTGGGGGTTCGGAGGGGGAATTCTAGGGTTTGTTTAGGGGAGAAGAGAGACGGAAGTACGGCTTGAGTGTTGGTGGAGTGTGAAGGATTAGAAAATGAACGTAGGTTGAGTGTAGAAAGTGCAGAAGACGCCATTACAGCGGAGCTCGGGAGAGACGATGGTACCGAATGGAAATAGGATAAGAGGATTTTTGATTGATTGAAGGTTTGGTTAAATTTTTGATAAACTGCAACGAAGCGTCGGTTTATTTTTTTGGTTATTTACATAAAACGCCCTCATTTTTTATTTTATTTTTATAAAACATGCAAGTTTTATGATTGAATTATAGTACAGAGTCCTTTTCCAAAAATAAAAGTGCAGATTATCATACATTTTACCCCGAATTAGAAATTGGAAAAATAATAATAATAATACAACAAACACACATAACCAAACGTAATCTCACTAAAGCACTAAGATTTAAGGGGTGATATACCTCTATCTATATGACATAAAAGAGGTTGATTGATTGCTTTCACTATACCTACGACTTATGGTAAACTACATAAAGATCATATTTTTAAAACAAGAGAAAGAATAAGATATAACATAACCAAATGATAATGTTATTAGTATCAGACAATAACGAAATATGCAACCATGGCATTATGGGATTTAATTATTCCTATACAATTATTATAGATTGTCTTTATTAACCAAATTATAGTTTTAAAGTGAGCTTATCATTATGTCATAAACTGTTGGCTAAAAGGTCGTTTACGTTTGTTTGTTTAACTAAATTAGCAAACATGAACCGGAATCGTGTTTGTTCATTTGTGTTCATGAATATGCAATATTGTGCAATTATGTTAATCTATTTACGTTCATGTGTTTATATGTTTTTAGGTAACTCGTGAGGATGTGATAGATATGGTGAATTATAAACCATGGTTTTTTAACTAGTGATTAACGAAGCACTTCAAGTTTAGTTATACAAAGAAATTAGTTATAAGACATTATTTTATTTTAGTTATAGTTATGATTTTTATGTTAAGTAGGGGAGAAGGTTTATAATTTACACTTGATTCCCGTTTATCTGGGGGTACGGTCTCATAGAGGTCGAGAAATTGACTTTAACTACATCATCCGGCTACCAGTGATTAACACGCGAGATCCTTTACTCTTAAGAAAAAGTATGTTCGGATAATTATGAAGTATTTTGTAATATGTTGGGTGGATTCAACAAGATATTTAAGATAAAAACATGTTGATTTTATTCTTAAATGAATATATGTCCATACATGGTTCTTTTGTTCGTATTGTTCACTAGCATTCTTTTGTATCTACTTGTGTTCGTTTATGTTTGTTTTGATTTATTTATAAACACTAACATAAAATTCTTTTGGTTGTATGTTCATGAGCAAAGACTAGTTGGGTTCTTTAGATCCTAGTCGTTTATGGGTGAACATTTTACAGTGCTAATTTACAGAATTCAATAACATTTACGGTATACATAACAGAATATTGATCAAGTATATAAAGTTATCGTAGTTCGTATAGCGGTATAGCTATTTAAATTTTAAATAGTGGAATAAAAAGAACAAATCTCCCTCCCACCCAAAACTCTCACCATCGCCGGCGTCTTCTTCCATACCAATAAGCAAACGCAGCTATCGACGCCGCCACCACCACTCCGGCAGCTGCATGCCAAGGATACACCGGCTTCTCCAAAACAACCGTCGACGTCGAACCACCTCCAGTCACACCCACTACCGGAACAACCGTCGGTTTCTGGCTCAACGCCACCACAAACCCGAGACCCTGCCGTTCAAGCTCATTCAAATCATCAATCTCCGGTTTAACCCTCGTCACTTTAGCTATCGCATCGTACTCTTCTCTACTCCCGCCTTCGAGAAACGACCCAACCAGATGACCTTTGTGGACCCAGTAAGCACCGAAACTGGTTCCTGAAAAATCACCGAAATAAATAACTTCCCCCAAATTTTCTCCGTAAAACTGCCACGAAAACGAGAAAACCCTAGAATAGAAGAACGGTAAGTAATCGAATTCCGGTGTTGTATCTGGTTCCATTATTGCAGCGACAGCATGTCGAGCTGATTTTCTGGCGGCATCCACGTGTTCAAGTCGTCGGATTTCGCCGTATATCTTGACCGGAAATGAAGCCACGTCACCGACGGCGTACACCGAGCTGTTGCTCGTTTGCAATCGGCTGTTTACTTTGATTCCTCCTTTTTCTAAAGTGAGTTGGCCTTCGAATAGACTTGTGTTTGGTCGGATTCCGATTCCGACTACCACCAAGTCGGCCGGAAGATAACTTCCATCCTTCAGATCAACTCCGGTGACCTGAATATAACCAGTTTGATTAGTGACGCAATTTCAGGTCCTACTGGATGAATAACAACTGGTGGTTAACAAATTAAAGGATCCAAAGAATGAAATTATTTAGATAATATATATGTACTCGTAAACTTTAGGTTGTATCCATTTGCGACCTTTCCTTGAGAGATGAAGTTGAGATTTATATAACTAAGGTATAATATAACTTGAGATTTACCTTTCCTTCTGGATTAAAAACAAATGATGACATAGTTGTGCCTTTGACAAATTTTACACCCTTAGATTTATAAAAATCTTCATAATAGCTTGCAATCTTTGGGGTGAATAAACGAGCCACTACAAAAAAAAAAAAAAAAACAAAAAAAAACAAGTGCTTTAAGTTGCATAAAACTTACTAAAAGTGAATTATATGTAACAAATTGCAGACAATGTGACAGAAATTAAAAAAAAAGTTGGATTGCAAAAATGGAAGTGCTTACTGCAATGTGGCTCAGGGAAAACCATTGAAACATTAATCTTATTTATGACCAATGATGCAGCAACCTCCATACCAATGTAACCGCCACCAATAACCACCGCATTGCCGCCAGTAGAAGCTTGAATCACCTCCACAAGCCTTGTTGCATCAGCCAAATCACGCAGATGACATACATTTTCAGCATCTGATCCACTCACACCAAACTCTTCAAGCTTCAAAGCCTATAACAAAACCATATAAAAATTCAAAAAAATGTAATACTTTTCCTAATTTTTTTCTATAATTCCAGCAACAAAATAATAATAATAATAATAATAATAATAATAATAATAATAAGGATAATCGCCCCGTTTCAGTACCCGAGCACCTGTTGCAATGATAAGAAACCTGTAGCTGATTGTTTCTCCTGCTGCAGTTAGAAGTGTTTTACGTCTTACATCAGCAGCCTTTACGCGAGTACCAAGAATCAGTTCAATTCCTGAAATTATTTAATGCATTAAGTTGTTAATACTTTCATTATCAGGTGAACCTAACTGTATTTGTTGATCAAACATAGTATAAGATCGCGTGTTATCAATTCATGAATATTTACCATGTTCCTTGTACCACTTAGGAGTTAACCTCTCTTCATTGGCGCCTACACATGTGTGAAATGCGGGGAGACGCGCAGGAGCTGAGTAAAATAATTACAAAATACAAAGTCAAAAATATAAACTAAGAAAAATCAAGATTAAAAAGATAATCATAAAAGGACTGGCTTGGAATTATTATGTAAATAGAAAAATATAATATTACATTAGATACCTTCTGGTAGTAGAAAACCTTTGCTGAGTGCAGGTCTCTCATAAGGAGCCACCTGTACATTATCAAAATGTGTTATCTAAGAAAACCAACACCATTACATGAATTGCATTTGTTTTTATTATGATGCATCATTGTTTTTAAATTCTAACACATGTGAATTTTACATGATTAAAAAAATGATATGATCCAAATAAATAGCACCTCATGTTGAATGTGATTGTGAAAGGCAGATTAGCATTGAAAATTTAAATTCAGATTAAGCAAATTTCACAACTTTATCACAGTTTCCGAAAATACACAAGTTATTGAACCAGATCCTAAAAATCTACAACTCTAATTAAACTCCTGCTGATGTTTTGAAGCCTTTGGAGCTAATCCCTTGATAAATGGATCATCAAAACTAAAAACATGGATTTACATGAGTGAGGGAGATCTAAGAATGCTTTAACCAATTATTAACAAGCTTATTTGTCAGCATACATTACAACTTTTTGGATCTATGTCAAAGGCAAAATCAACCATATAAAATCTGTTTGAAAATATGCAAAAGCGATGAAGATTCAAATTCATTCAATAGTATGAAGAAACTATTGGTTGAGAGTTGAGACCCTATGCAAAAATTTCTTCAAGATCCACTAGCATGTTAGAGGTGCAGACGCTGTGATTAGTAAGTTTAATGGATTGCTTAAGATTAAGTTAAATTTTGCTGCATCTATCAATTAATATTCTATAATTATAGTATACGGAACCTATTCAGCTTATAATTGGAAGAATCGAAGTTAAATGCAATATTGAAGCTCACACAATCAAGCAAATAGTCAAATGATTCATAGTTCTTAAAACACACGCGATGCAAAACAACAAACACTTTGCGTGCAAGAGAGAAAACCGAACATCAACGATCAATTTCAACAAACGCGATGATCAATGAATTCCCAAAACGAAAATGAGTTTGTTAAAATTGAAATTCAATAAAAAAAGAGGATGAAAATTTACAGGTTCTTCAGAGATGATGCAGAGTTCGCCATGAGAGACACCTTTGTTGGTGAACTCAAGCGCTGCATAACCGGCGGCGACTCCTCCGCCGAGTATCACATACACAAACGCTCTTCCCATCTCTCTCTCCACCTTCCGCCCGCCTAAATTCTTTATCTGTTTCTAACTTTCTCTCTCTAGAAACCCATAAATTGGCTCTCACTCTCTCTCTACAATTTGTTAATCGAAAATAGGCCTCTTCTCCTCCATACTCTAGTGTTACAAATCAATTAAACAATAATCGAGTAATTTTAAGAAATATAGATTTGTATTTTATAAGGGTGGAGAGAGTGGTATCCTCACAAACAAAAATACAATGTCACGTCAAATGCTACCCTCTCAAGTATCATCTATTAGTGACAATGATACACTCTCTCTACCCTCTCACTTTTTTTTATTAACAAACGGTCGAAAATAGGAAAATGGAGGCAATGGTCAAATTTCAACGTTCAAAAAATAGAACCCGCATCGGCGAAAACTACCCGCGTCCAACTAGCCGATGACTACCCGCTGAAGGTGGCGGCGGTGTTGCCGATCCACAAAACTACCCGATTACACTACTCGAAGACCACTCCTTGCACCCTAACAAGGTTAAAGTATTTATTGGGTTAAATATATTTATTGGGGTAAATATGATAGGCGGTTATTTTTATTAATTTTATTATTATGCGGTTACAAACTTGTACAAGGGTTCATCTAAATTGACTAGTATTATGTTTTGTTAGGGTGCTCAACCTTTTAACAGTTGTAAGTTGTAGACATCCTTAATGTAATATCCATCCTTTGACCAAATACCTAGGTAGTAACATGCATCCTCTCAACCACATTGACATAACGACATGTAACATTTCTAAGCTTTTAAACTTGTAAAATCATGTATAACCTCAGGCTATTTAAAATTCAAAATATAAAATTAGGTCTAATATCAATTTCTTAAGGCTAGATTAAAACAATATTTCAACGTGGAACTTGAATATCTTAATGCTTCCTTTCATCACTTAATGTTATTTACAAGAGGATGCCCCTACGAAAAATATGGAACGCAAATTATTATTGTTTTTTTTCTTGTAGCTTCAAAACAAATAGATGGAGTCGATTGGGGCACAAATGGGCTATCCAAAACGAGTGGGCAGATGGGTTCTAAAACAAGATAACAGCGGGTCCCATTCATAACAATATCCAAATTGCCAATTTGCCATCCTAGGGAATTGTAAAGATCTGATGCAAAAAAATTATTATATGTGATTCGTTGGATCAGAATGGGTGTCAATAAACTCGATATCCTTTTTTAAGTCCGAATTGACCCGAGTGTTTAGCAAGCAAGGTTGGCAATAATTTGAGATTTTAGAAGTTGCTTATTATAGTTTTAACTTATAATAAAGTGTTGGGGGTATCATGAAAATTATAACTTAATTTTCATGTGTACCATTTAGGTAATTATGTTTTGATGTATACTAATGCCGTAGCTTGAGTTGTAAAAAATGAGTCATGTTGCTAATTATGTCAGTTAATGAACTGTTTAGGCGATTTAGGGCCCTTACGTAGTAGTGGTGTTATTTTATCTACGAGCATGGAGATGGAAGAAACTCACTACTTTATGCAGAAGTCGAGGAGTCAAGCATTAAAACCCATGACATCGCTCTTTTTTTTTTCACACGTGGATATCAAGGTGAAGTGTCTGAAAAGTTTTCTTCCGGTGAATCTAATATATTCATTCATTATCACTCGCTATAAGATTGCGTACCTGAATTGACGAACAACGGATGTACACTTCAGTAACGTAGAAAAAACGAGCTTACCTCTTGTGTTGAACCTTTGTTGAAAATATTAAAACTCTTGTTCTAAGTCTCCACGGATTCGAAAAAGAGATTTGACTCGTATAGAAACGACAGTTAAACAATTTGTCCTTATAAGTTAATTTTTCACCAATATAATCTTCTTTGAGATGGTTGTGAGCTACTTCACAATTTTGGTCAATTCAAACTCTTCTTCTAATAAGTGGCCTTTCAAGATGATAAGTCAGTCATGGCTGGAACCGCTTTCATGATAAGCTTGTCTCGTTTGTCAATTAATTGTTTTTGTGTGTCTGGGCGTTGTTTGTTTTTATATGAGTGCAAGGCAGGATGGGTAACGGGTGGATGAGTTTTAAGCAAAATCAATTGGTGTCGAAATGGGTATGATAAAACAAATCAATTTAGTTAAGTTAAAACGGGCTGTAAATACTATTTTGGTGTTCTTTTATGATTTTATCATCAAAATACGTTATTCACATAGTTTTCAAGTTACATATTTTCTTAAGGTGTTACTCATCTCAACCCATTTTATGTTATTAAGTTACTCAATTAAACTCAAAATACACAAATTATTTAGCCAAGCCAACCATCTCCTAAACTTTGGGTCAAGAGTGCACGGCCTAGGTTTTCATAATCATCGTTAATAAAACTATTTTTAAGTGGTTTGTTGGGATAAATTGTCTATTAATATTAAATTTGTGAAACACCTCTGAAGCATCATAAGTTCCGGTTTCAAGTGCTCGTTATACCAACAATTTCAAATTTTGAGTGTTTCTTTTTTGGTTTGGGGTTGGATATATTGGCGTTTTGCAGATTTTGAGCTGTTTTTAGCTACCCTACAGGTACGTATTGTAACCCTTTTATGTCTTTTTGAATCGATTTAGTTACTTGATGTGAATTTAGAGTTGGATTGGAACTCTGAGTATGATTTTGCAAGTAAAAGGTTGTGAAAGGTTCAAGTTAATAATTGACCTCGGACCTCAAATAATATGGAATCTCGTTTACCCTGTGATGAGTTTTTCACGTCTTTCTTACGGTTATTGAGATCGATTTTAGTCGTTGGTAGTTGGTGTTTGGAATTTAGGTCCTCGAGTGGTCACAGATATATGATAAAAACGGGGGTTTTAGTAGAAAATTTACTTGCAGAGAATGAAGAATTTATAAATTTGGTACCGTTTGCAGTATCTTCATCAGTCATCACACTTGTGCATTTTTTGTATTCTCTTTAAATTTTCCTTTCTTAAGAAAGTTGTGAGGCGCCGGGCCACCGCCTCAAACTCATTTTCTTGCCGAATTGAGACGTACGCCTCAAACATATGTTAAAACCATTTATAGCGAATTTTTTAAAATGCTTAATAGGAGTCAAGCAGAAAGAGGCAATTAGGAATAACTATTGTAATGAAATCGAATGTTTTAAAAACTGGTATTTAGATCATAACGGATTGAACTAAAAATTGGTTTAACACGTTGAACCGGGTTGTGCCGGACGGTTCAACCGGCCTGACTAGTTGATCATTTAATTCCATAAACTACAACTTCAACTAACAAATACTTCAAAAGTGCATAATCCCATATTAAAAAAAATCCAATATTTAATCCATAATAAAAACTTACATCAAGTTTTTAAATTTTCATTTAGTTCCCTAAATTACACTCGGTCTTTTTTTAGGCATTTTACAAATCCGATTAACCAGAAAAACCGGTTGAGGCGGTTCGAGGAATGAAAACATCCCAAAAGCGGACCTAACCGTACCTGATAGGTTGGCGGTAAGCCGGTAACCGATTGAACCGACCGGTTCAAACCGGATTTTAAAACACAATGAAAACCCAACAAGAAGGGTCAAAATGTAAAAGGAGGGAACTCCAAAGGGCTGTTTAGCAATTAACTTAATAACATTCTGTTTGGTTACTTTTTATTACACTTTCTAGATAAATTCAACCGAAAGGATTGTAGCGATGGCCTGTGCGAATTGGCAACATTCATCCACCCTCTCTCATGCTAGCTTCCTAACTATCAGTCCCCGACGGGAAACTTTGTTCGCAAGCTTCCGGCCGGCTAATTTTTCCGGCAGACAGTCAATTTTCTCTTCGAATTACCAATACAAACCTCCTGCCATTGCTGTTCAAGCACAGGCCAAGCGAGGATTATTACAAAAAATCGAAGAAGAAGAAGAAGCAGCTTCACGTAAGATTTATCTGCTCAATCAAAATTTTCCTGTTCTTAAACCTAGTTCTAGCAAGGAGTATGAAAATATTGGTAGATTTGGAATATGAATTAGGTAAAATTTCGTTTGAATTGTCAAAATCGAACTCGTAATCAGAGGTTATAATACTGTTTCATGCTTTAAACGAACAATCCTGTATGCTATACCTTATGCTATTAGTATTAGATTGTTTATAAACTTATTGTGCTGATTGTATATGACTACGGTTGTTATTTCAGCTTCTGATATGCAGTTTGAAGCTCCACTAAAAATTGTGATGTATCCAGACCCCATACTGAGGGCAAAGAACAAGCGTGTTGTTAAGTTTGATGAGAACTTGAAGAAGTTAGTAGATGAAATGTTTGATGTAATGTACAAGTAAGCTATCTTCCTGTTTATCTGCAGTGTTGTAGGTGTTTATGTCCTGAACTGCTGCCTGTTAGCTGGTGATTTGCTATCAAAGATTGATATATTAGTGATTGTACATTTTAAGTATGTGGTAATACTTTGATTTGCTCCTAACTTGTTGAAGTTATTACAATTTGCAAAAAAATATGTTCTCATAAGTGGAGTGGAATTTTTATATTATGCTAATAATTCTGACGTCCAACGACAGAATGTATTTTGAACAATTGAACTATTGTTTCTGTTTTTTCAGAAACTCGTATAATTCACTTGTTAGGTTGATTTGTGTTTCGTTTTTGTTCAAACTGAAGGCAGCACGTATAGGTAGTAAAAGCCATGTAGTTTTTAAGGCTTGAATTAGATGTAGCAATTTGGGTTATTTTTTAAAATGTAGTGTGTAAGTGGTCAAATGGGTCAAAACATTTAATTATGTAAAGCAATATTCGTATTGTAATGGTCAAACAGATGGGGAGGTTACCAATTATATTAAACCTTTGTAGATATCTCAATTTTCAAGTATAAGATAATAGAGATTACGTATCTTAGAAAATATGTGGTATAGGCCCCGAGGGGGACTGAATTTTTAAGTTCAGATGAGTAAACTTTATTTATTTTTTTTAGTTTTTTTTAACTTTATAAAGCAAGTATGGTGCCATTTTGTCTGTTATCATGATCAATACAACCACTGGTTCAAAAGAAACTTTAAACTGTATATTGTTGGATATCAAGAACACATGATTACATATATATAATCAATCATACATCAAGAACAAGGAATCAATTTTAGGATAATTTGGTCTGCCAGACAAAGTCAAAGCAGACCGTTTTTTATTGCGAAATTGATTAACAGTTCTGTACAATTTTGGTCTTATTTATAGTCTACGAAATGGTATTAACATGTAGGTTATACCCCTTGGTTTGGGGTACCAGAAAACCGTCACTAACCGCAAAATACCGGCCTTTGACTTCTGTTTTCTGCCATGTAACCATTTAACTATTAAAGTACATAATGAACATAATCTAAGTCTGGATTACATTCTAATAAATATTACTTGAGTAACCACTTTTTTGGCTTCAAAATTGCTTACCTCATACTCAACAATTTAATGCCACCTCAGCAAACCTTATTATTTACAGGAATCTGAACAATACTTGTTTGTCTACAGAACTGATGGAATTGGACTCTCAGCACCCCAAGTTGGGATTAATGTTCAACTTATGGTGTTTAATCCCGTTGGTGAACGAGGTGAAGGCGAAGAGATTGTTCTTGTTAACCCACGGGTCGTCAAATATTCTAAAAAGTTGGTTCCGTTTACAGAAGGCTGCTTATCCTTTCCAGGGATTAATGCTGATGTGGTGGTAATAATATATACAACTTTATTTGCTGTGTATAATTTTTTTAATAATTAAAAATTTTTATATAAATTTTTGCTGCACACTTTGATGACTGCATGTGCAATATGAGCCATAATTAGAAGAAAATATGGATGTTAATTTTGCTCTCTATCAAATTTTTTATATTTTTTTAATTTAATTATACGAGTTAATTACACAAATGGTCTCTATGGTTTGCGGAATAACAAGTTTGGGTTTTATACTATCAATTTTGTTTCGATTTTGGGTATTAGGTTATGTTTCTTTAACTTTTCTGTTGAACTAGGGTTAAATGACCAAAATACCCTTTGTCAAAGTCAAAGGGTATTTGACAAAGGGTATTTTTGTCGTTCGTCCCAATTTTATCGAAGTTAGCCTTAATACCCAAACTCATAACAAAACTGGAATCGTAAAACCCAATCGTCGTACTTACTTTAAACCCTTAGCACCCAAACCTGTTACTTTCCGCAAACCACTGTGACCATTTGTGTAATTAAAATCTAATTAAAAATTTGTATTTTTTGTTTTTTTTTTTACTTTTTCAGCTACATTATTTCCGTGTGTTTTTCAATGGGTTTTTCCGTTGTCTTTTGACTTTGACTTTGACTTTGTAGAGGCCAGAAGCTGTTAAGGTTGATGCACAAGACATTACCGGTGCAAAATTTTCAGTTAGCATGTCACGTCTCCCCTCACGGGTTTTCCAACACGAATATGATCATTTGGAGGCAAGCTAATCAATACCCACTAATTGTCATTAAGCAAAAATCAACTGTCATTTTTTCTTAACATTTTAAAATATTTATTTCTGAACTTATCTATTATGACTTCTTATATCTACAGGGAATACTTTTCTTTGACAAAATGACTGCAGAAGTTGTTGATAGTATCCGTGCAGAATTACTCGTGAGTAGTTATTCTTAATGAAAATTCAATGTCTGTTATTTTATTTAGTCATTTACAAAACTATGTCAGAGGTGGAATATAGGTGTGTTGGGTAACGAGTCTAACTGGTGCGGGTCAAATATGTCAAAACGGGTCGGATCGATTTGGAAGACATACTTTTGTTTTTATCTGATTATCAGTATTATATTGTATTGATGCTGGCTGATTGTTTTGATGACACTAAACAGGCATTGGAACAGAAATATGAGGATATGACCGGATTGTTGAGGCCGGAAAGTGTGGAAACCCGCAAAAGATGGAAAGCAGCCGCTGGTTTTGGAAGATCTTGATACGAGTAAGGGCTTTATCGTAATTATACTGCACTCGGAATAATTTCTTTCGTATGGATTGGCAGAACATTTATAAACTGATGAAGATATCACTAGAATTGGCTGAAATTTGAAAATCGATTAAACTTATATCTTTTTTTGTTTATAGTTTTTAGCATTTAAGCTTACTTTTTTTATAAGCATGTCAGGTTGTTAATTAGTATATGATTTAAAAAAAAATCAGTTACTCTTCAAAGGTTACTTAAACTTGGTTCATTTTATTGTTTGAAATGTTCTTTTTGGTGACAAGATGGAACCTGAATCATGTTAAAGCATCTAGTTGATATCCAGATTTAATTCCCAAGAGGATAAAAAATACACATTCAGTTCAAATACATCTGTTTATTATACATGCTAACGAGTCAGTTTCAGGTTGTATCACGTTACACCAACATGGACCGCATAGTTAATCGTATCGTAAACTCAACTTAAAATTTGGTTGGCTAGGAAAACAAATAAACGGATTGGAAACAAGTTTAACGGGTTGTAGAAAGGTTTTTTATAATAATCGTTAACAAAACTATCTTTAAGTGGTTGGTCGGGACAAATCATCTGTTAAATAATATTTGTAGAACATGTCTCTGATCATATAATATTTTAAAACTGTTTTTAAAGGGACATCTGGTGATGGGTGAGTGTGTACTATAATATTTTCCAAACAAATGATTAATTCGGTAGGGACAAATAATAAATAGTGAAAAACAATAACATTGAATGCCCAATAATGTATTCTTTAACGTATTATAATACTTTGAATAACTACTCTAGTGAACATAGAATTTTCACATGAATGAGTTATACGTTTTTCAACAAATGAATAAAGCATTAACACATGTCTTAATTCTATAATAACTATATTGAAACCTTATATATATTTACAAAAAGGATTACAAAATTACAAACATTAGATCATCGTTGTCATTAAGCTCCACGCTTGGCCTTGGCCTCCTCACTCCTCTATCATGAGTTCTTTGAATGATCTTATAAAACAACCATAAGGGCATGAGGTATAATTGTGTGCATGTGAGGTATGTGAGCGGAAAAGGTGCACGTCACGTGGTGTCACATTACATTTGACTCGTGTGAGTTACTAAATAAAAAATTTACTTTTGTCCACCACTCTTACACCCCACCCTTACTTTTGTGTGTGTGCTCATGCAAACCTCTCACGCCCCTCACTCACACTATGACGGGAAGGTGTATCACACCACTCTTCTCATGCCAATATACCTTCAACTTAATACATTCTGTATATCATACAAATACCTAGTATACTTACACAAAAAGGTCAACACAATACACTTGTATGTAATTTTGATTCCCTATTTCAATCGGGATAGTAAACTCGTTGAAATCACACTTTCAATTTCTTTTTGTAGGGTTTTGAAAGTAAAGTAAGGTTATCTATATAATATTATCATCTGTTGCACTCGTACTCTTAGCGTAAGAATCTCAAGTCTAGTAACTTTTTGTAACATGTATACCCATCCATTTGATGGGTATGTAGTAACATTGGTAAATATGAGGTTTAAATCTCCATAAAATATACACAGGTTAAACCATGAGTTAGCATCATAATAAACAGAACCAAAACTTAAATCTACACGCTTACACACCCATAACTATGAGTATCCTACCGAATTGTACCAAACACTTGAAGTATCAATACCGGAGGTCAAGATCATACTATTTATAGAATACTGAATCCTATGCTTAGGAAATCCACATCGCTACAAACTTAACAAGAGGGCGTGGCACGACAAAACAACATGTGGCCGACAAAGACATTGCATGCATTACATCTTAAAATAGAGGTCTCAGATTGAGTTTTTGTTCTTAAGTAGTGAAGATAAGATCCACACAATAAACACCTCACTATAAATATTTGTTTAATCTCTTGTGATAATATAAATATGATATGTTTATAAAATAATTATGGTGAAGGGAGTGCTTCCCTAACCCCCCTAAGTACTCTAATCACCAACCTATCAAATCATGTCACCTGTCAAGTACTTTGATTCACCTCAAAGTATCTAATTGATGGTTGCATTACCCTAATATCGTAATTCATTTTTTTAAATTTTAAATAAACAACTAAAATAAAAATAAGAAATACAATGATATTTTTTAATTAAAAATAGAACCTAAAAACCGCAAGCCCATACGTACAATTTTGCCATTTCACCTTTTCCTTTGGGACAAGCTCCAATCTAGGTCCAGTGTAATGGTGGTGTGGCGGAAAAAAAAAACGTTTCCATATCCTGCTTCTTTTGCGCTTTTTTAGCGCCGCCCGCTGCTTCGCCATCAAAGCGACGACTTCATCATCTTTTCGCATCCGAGACTCTACAATGGCTTTTAATAGACCTACTTTCATTGTCGCGTAAGCTTCAATGCTTTCGGTAAAAGAAATTTTATTTGATGACCCGGCCGGTTGCTTTCCTTTTCGGCTTGGTCTCGTAGGTGCCGATTTCTCATTTAGATCCGGAAGACGTTGGTTATTTTGAGCATCATCACTGGTAGATGCCACTAACTATCAGGAACCCGTTAACTTTCTTTTCTTGCTCGACCCACTCGAGTTCTCTTCCCCCAATCACGGAATCCGATTCCAGTTACTACACTTTTTTACGACACCCCACACATCAAAGTCTTTGAAAGCGGCACCTTTATTTTTTTAGCATAATCGTTAGACGCTTTTGTCAAAATGTCTACGTCGCTACATCCACTCTTGCGTGGTCGTGACTATAAAAAATAACAAGTTTTAGTAACACGAAAAAAATAACAAAAACAATCTTATTAAATATATTTTACCACTTAAATCCAAAACCTATTGAACGCTGTCATTTTAGTATTCAAACTATTCCATTTCGTCCTCAATTAGTGAATATTACGAGTGCTTCCATCACTCTTTGTCTTTACCACTAGAATCCATGAGTACATTTTTGGAGATAAAAGAGAGTTTTAGTGGTTGAGTATTTGAGAGATGAGAATGTTGTGAGAAATAAAAGATAGATTGTTGGTATTTATAGTGTGCGATTTTTGGATTTTTTTTATTATCGGAGAGCCGTTCAACGGCTATTTTTCTAGCCATTCTGACATAGCCGAATCGGTGATATATACCCGATTACGCTACCCGATCAAGGAACCTACATGGACAAAGACGGTGTTCACAATCGAGTTCACCCTATCCGATTTCACTAACCTAATGCATACCGAACACATTTGCAACTTTAATCTCCATGAATACATTGATGTTTACTTGTCTTTATTGATCCAATCAGTCAATCACGAGTATTAATGATTTGAATTAAAGATAAAAGATTTAAAGGTTTAAAGCCAACATACTATTCAGCAGACAAAACATGACGCTCATCCAACCGTTTGAACTTGTTTTCAGTCAGATCAACGGCTACCACATATCAAACTAAAACATTTATACCGAGGGCACCACTCAACCACTTACACGTGTCATGGGCCCACAACGGCCATCTTATACGGACCTCTAGCTCGCTCCAAAACAGAATTCATAAACCCATTTTAAGTCCGACCTGAACAAATCACAATTGGGGAAAAACATTCAACCTCATCGAGAATATTCAGAGACAATCGAGTCGCACATGGTCAAAATTTGTGAGAAAGACCTGTGAAGCATCATTAGCTCATTTTCAAGTTCTCGCTATAGCACCAATTTCAATTTTTGAGGTTTTTTATTGGTCTGGTGTTGAATTTATCGGCGTTTTGCAGATTTGGACCTGTTTTTAGCTACCCTACAGGTACGTATTCTGATACTTTTCTGTTTTTTGAATCGATTTAGTTACCTGATGTGAATTTAGGGATGGATCGGAACTCTGAGTATGATTTTGCTAGTAAAATGCTGTGAAAGGTTAAAGTTAATAATTGGACCTCAGACCTCAAATAATATGGAATATCATCTCTGTGATCAGTTTTTCACTTCTGTCGCACGGTTATTGGGATCGATTTTAGTCGTTGGTAGACAGATTATAGGATTTAGCTCCTGGTTTGAAATCAAGTAATTAATGGCTATCTGTGAAAAAAAAGACTTGGGCAAATACTTGGAAGTGTTAATGGAGAGAAGTGCTTATTACATATATTACATGAATTAGATATGGACAACTTTAATACACAAACACAGAGTAAAAATGTTAGTACCTATGGTTGACATTAAAGTCATTAAGTAAGCTGTTTCCAGCCTAAATGTCCCATGAACACATACTTTATCATCTCTTAGAATGATTAGATTCCGTAGGAGTTAGGCAGATGAAATTAATAAGTGATGTACTGCAACTCTGCAATATGGTAGCGTTATGCAGTCTGTTCATATTGTTTGTGCATAGTTTGTATTCTTCTAAAATGATCTTTTCTTGAGAAAGTAGTGAAAAAGCAGCAGAGGTCTTCAAATGAAACTAAACGATCATTGGTTACCACTAAAACTCAAGACGTGAAAACCTAACAATGCAATTGTTTAGCAACACACGACTTACGCAACATCACTTTCAGTGCAACTTTCTTATCAATATTATAATTGTGATCTTATCTGAAAATATAACAATAAGTAGGTCATACAGTTTTAATAATATTTGTCTGTCATAATTGCAAATATTGTTTATAATTTACAAAGTAATCGTGTCAATAAAATACAATGATTACAAAGATTTCTGGATATGAAGTTATGAACCCTGTCAAAACTCTAAAAGGAAAAAACTTGGCTTTTATTCAAGGGGGTATTACTAAATGAGTTTGGTTTATATACCCTGAAAATTTTAAGGAAAATAATTCAAAAACCCATAATAAACTCAAAGAAAACAATACTGTTTTCATCGAGGATACCTAAATATCACTCATGCACTATAATATGGTTGTAAGTTAGATGTACCATAGTGATCTCATGTACCTTAATGGTTTTATTGTTATACAGATAATATGAGTGGTGCTTAAGTGATACAAATTACATATTCTCAATTCGGTCTTCTTCAATTATGGCTTCTGTTGGAATGGCTCCACCAACAGCTGAAAACGTGGATGGTGATTCAATGTTTGTTGACAAACTCCCCGAGGAAATCAATGAAATGAAAATCAGAGATGAAAAGGCGGAAAAGGTTTTTCTTTTTGCCACTTGTTATCTTCACCATAATACTTTTTTTTTCTTTTTTTGTTCATCTGTATTACAGTTTTCACATAAAGCAAACCTCTTGTAGGAAATGGAAGCAACTGTAGTAGATGGAAATGGTACTGAAACTGGTCATATTATTGTTACTACAATTGGAGGAAGAAATGGTCAACCCAAACAGGTAACTGTCATTCACTTTGTTATCGTATAGAAATAACAATAACAGTAACTTACTAACTTGTCTGCAAGTTCAATGTTCTTTTGGTATATCTCTTAATAGTAGTTATAGTTGTCACTGTTTTAGTTTGTTTTTTTAGAATTCTAGTATCTTGTTGTTTGTTTTAGTGAATTGTTTTTTTATGTACTTTTGTGTAAGTACTTTTTTTTTTTTTGGGTTTAATCTTAACTTGTCTGTTTTTTTCAGACAATAAGCTATATGGCGGAGCGTGTGGTTGGTCAGGGTTCTTTTGGAATTGTGTTTCAGGTAACATTTTCCTATAAACAATTTGTGTGTCAAATATGATTACACGGATGTATGCTACCCAACGATTATTTATTTATTTATTTATTTTTATGCCTGCAGGCGAAATGCTTAGAAACTGGAGAAGCAGTTGCAATTAAAAAAGTATTGCAGGATAAACGATACAAAAACCGAGAATTACAAACAATGCGACTTCTTGATCACCCAAATGTCGTTTCCCTCAAACACTGCTTCTTTTCAACCACCGACAAAGATGAACTTTATCTGAATTTGGTTCTAGAATATGTTCCAGAAACTGCTTATCGTGTAGCAAGACACTACAGCAAGGCGAATCAAAGGATGCCAATGATTTATGTCAAACTTTACACCTATCAGGTATTCCCTTTTCATTTCATAATTGTATAATAATATATCTAATACTGTATATAATATATATGATGTGACATCCTGGTGTATTTCAGATTTTCAGAGCATTAGCATACATTCATGCAATTGGTGTCTGCCATCGGGACATTAAGCCTCAAAATCTTTTGGTTAATCCTCATACTCACCAGCTCAAACTCTGTGACTTTGGAAGTGCAAAAGTTCTGGTAATAAGTTTGTTTGGTTATCATTTGTTGTAACTTATCTAATATTATGAAGTTGCTAGATATTTAATTTAATTTAATTTTTTTACCTTGTCTGCATGCAACAGGTGAAAGGTGAACCAAACATATCATATATATGCTCTCGATATTATCGCGCACCTGAACTTATTTTCGGGGCAACTGAATACACAACTGCAATTGATGTATGGTCAGTCGGTTGTGTTCTTGCTGAACTGCTTCTAGGACAGGTTCTTTCCACTTATAACACCGTGTCATTGTGATATTATTATTATTATTATTATTATTATTTACATATTTTGTTGCGTCTTTTTAGCCTCTGTTCCCAGGTGAGAGTGGAGTTGACCAACTTGTAGAGATCATCAAGGCAAGTTACATGCATCTTTGTGTAAATATAAATTAGAAAATAAAAATATGCATTTTTTTTTAAATTGATGATTCCTGTTTTTATTTAAATTTTTAGGTCCTTGGTACACCAACCCGTGAAGAAATCAAATGCATGAATCCCAACTACACGGAATTTAAGTTTCCACAAATCAAAGCTCACCCATGGCACAAAGTATAATTTTTTATAAACTCTAATTTGTTTCGACACACACACACACACATATTATATATTATATATAATATTCTATTTCATACATAGATCTTTCACAAGCGGACCCCACCGGAAGCTGTAGATCTTGTTTCAAGACTCCTTCAATATTCTCCCAACCTGAGGTGTACCGCTGTAAGTGCATCTTTCCCAATTTATATACGACTTTCAGATGAAGGTATAAAAATTAACTAACTTTGTGTCAAACAGTTGGAGGCATGTATCCACCCGTTCTTCAATGAGCTTCGCGATCCAAATACGCGTCTACCAAATGGCCGCCCTTTGCCACCACTATTTAATTTCAAGCCTCAAGGTTAGTTATTAGCTATTAGTTTGTTTCTTTTAATGTGATTTGAGGTTATGTTGGTTGATTGATGATGGTAATTGGTAAATTAACAGAGCTAAAAGGGGCATCTTTGGAACTGGTGGCTAAACTGATACCAGAACATGCTCGTAAGCAGTGTCCCTTTCTTGGCTTTTAATTAAGTCAGTGTTATCGGCTAAGTTGTATTATTATTGTGTAACATGTTATGTTATGTTATATTATGTTTATCCTTAGATAAGATGCTTATTTATTATTACTCGTAGCTTTCTTTGATTTATGTTATGTATGATATGGCTGTTGTCTTAATATATGTTATGAAAAACCGATTCTGCTTTCCTTTTTTTAATTCTTAAACAAGATGCGGGTCAGTTTTAACAAATAAGGGGGTGTGTGGATATTAAATTATAAAATTTTATGTAGGTTTTAGTAATCGTGTATGGACTTGGGGTTTACATGAAAATAGCTCTTAGATTGAAATATTTCAAAGATGCTAATGAAATCTCCATTGGATAACTCGAAGAGAAAACATATAGGGAGTTGGTATGTAATCGGTTTCGAAATCTGTTTATCAAAAATAGGTCAAAGCTTGCTCTTATACTGTTTTACACTAGTGGAATCATCACAACGAATTGTAAATTGTTTCAACCATACATGAAAGGGTATAACTAGTTGGTTTTTTATATAGTTACAATAGTAGACAAGTAAACAAATAACTACACCAGTATCAACCATGCTGATACCACTTTTGACCAATTTGCTACGCTCGATGAAGTCGTTACCATTGGATCAAGTTGCTTCTAGTGTTCATGGTTTCTACCGATGTTGCTATTGAAGTTCAACTTAATTACCGAAATTCAAAGTAGCAACTAGACCCCTGTGGTCTAAGGTGCTAGAAATCAACATAATCTTGTACAAATGTGCAATATAAAGGTATAAAAAAGTATTATTTAATTGAAAAAATAAAAATGAAGATGAGAAAGCTACTGTGAATGCTCTAACTTATAAATTTTATTTTAGTTTCTTCTTCGATCTAAAATAAATTGAACCACTCCAATGACACCAAAAACACCACCAATTTAACAATCCAAATTACATTGAAGTTGTTGGTGTTTGAATACTATGTTAATTAAATTCACTCAGAAGAAATTCGTAAAATATTTATGTTTATGTTCTCTTTATATACGTGTTCTATACTTGAAAATTTTCATGGGATATTTCTACTGACGTGAGGTAGAATCACAAGGCCAAATGTTGCATCATCTTTAACAAGGATGAGTATTAACTCTATTCCAAGGATGACTATGATTCAACCCAAACTCTATTATTAACATTCAATGAAGGAGGCCGGAGACAAGTCAACAACAGTGTGACTGTTGATTTTTGTGCTAACCACTCCAATCATATTGATTTGAACTGCCCCTGTCATCAACTTTTGCTAATCATGTTCATGGTTTATATGCAAATACCTTGAAAATATAAGAAGACTTAGTGAAAAATGAAAGTCTGCCTAATATATTGGTTCCGCATCTTATTCATAGTTTTTTAATGACTATAGATTCTCATAACCACCCCGATATGGGTAAGATTAATGATATCAAAAAAAGTAGAACAAAAGTTAAGCACTTTTGCTAATGTGGAACCAACCACCGCCTGTTGACGGAGTCCTTGCTTCTTAGATGAGAGTTCGGTTCAAACCTGAGAAGGAACAAACTAGTTTGAGCCTTGGAGCATGTCAAAAGCAAGAGTACAATATATTTTAACATTGAAAAAGCACTTTTAATACTAACTTTGAACATGAATGGTATGGTTGACCATTGCTTGTCATCTCAACTTTATCGTTAACTAGTTTTATGTTTTTGCGAACTACAAATTTATCCTGTTTCTATAGCAAAATTACACCAAACCTTCTTGGGATTAAACCCAAAACCTCGCATCAGAAAGCAAGAGTTTTTACTACCCCCGACGTGAAGGTGGACCAGTTGCGCTTCAAACACTTACCATATAGGTGGTAGTCTTGCTGTTCAAAAAAAATATAGGTGGTAGTCTTAGAAACAAATTTAATATTTTTTATTTGAATGGTATATTTTTTTCTTGAACATTTGAACAATGTATAAACGCAATTTTTATTTTATTTTTTTGAAGCAGCTGATGATTTAATTAACGACAAAAAAGAATCACTCTCCAAGGAGCTAGAAGCGCAATACAGACATCAAAACTTAAAATTAAACGTGACAATTAAAGTTGAAATTGCTCAAATGTGACAAAGACTACACCAAAATACGCAATTTTTATTTCACACATGTTTTTGTACGGTTTTATTTTTTTTGTAAAAATGCTCGTGGATCATTGCATATGCTGATGTACCTCCTCTAGCTGCCATACCATCGTGTCTCCTTCCATTCGAAGATCTT
Organism: Stevia rebaudiana; assembly: GCA_009936405.2. Lineage (NCBI taxonomy): Eukaryota > Viridiplantae > Streptophyta > Magnoliopsida > Asterales > Asteraceae > Stevia > Stevia rebaudiana. The sequence continues at coordinate 7,368,369 of WOUH02000009.1, forward strand.
CGCCTCACTCCGATCCTTCATTTCTCCGGCGAAGCGGGTTTTTCTCTCCGATTGACATTTATACCTTCATATCACCGGAGACGAAGAACATTTCGAGAGATTCACGACCTTCTCCTTTCTGTCCTGCATTTCTGTCCGTTTTATGACCTAATAATCCATCGCTGCTTCAGCATTTCAATCCACACGTCTTCAGGTAGCTTTTTATTTCGTTTTGTCTCTCTTGTTTAGAATCTGGAGGTTTTAATGGTGCTGTAGATGTAATGTGAATATTTTGGCTCATCGATAAAACCCTAGGCTATTTATATCACGAAATAATCTCGTAAGTAGGGTTTATCGCATGTTCGATGAGTTTGAGTGTGTTTTTAGATGATTTTGAAGCTTTTTGTAAGAGGTTTAGGTTTTTGTGAATTTACGATTCCACGTCGTATATTGCATATGTGGATGGTGGTTCTAGCTTGCGCATGTGGACGATCGTTTATTCTATATTCCGAGTGAGCAGATGATTTAGGTGTGAAAATTTGAGCGAATGCTACATTGCATTTTAGAAGACGAACAAGTGTTGAATATCAGTTTATTATTTTGAATTTTGGGGGTTTCTATGGTTTTCATGAGAGAGATATGATGCATCACCATCTATTTTAAAAGGTCATGTGTTGTACGTTGGAACTGATCTTTATTTATAAATAGGTTGTTTTTGGTTTTGTTTAAGCTTTGAGCTAATGTCAGTGCAATCAAGCTGCTTGCTAACTTTTCATTTATTGTAAACACATAAGTCATCTTGCTATTTACATCTAGATTCAGTGGTTAATCTGTAAAGTAACTCAAAAACTCAATCTGTTTGCTTTTATGGTAATTTGAATCTTGTTTTCTTTATCATTTAAACATAAGATAATTAGTTTGTTTGGTATACTTGTGTAGTATACTTGAGATTGGTTTGCTGATATGGCCACTGCTGCAACTGCAACTTCTGCTGGTCCACGATACGCACCAGAGGATCCTACGCTTCCAAAACCATGGAGAGGCTTAATTGATGGTAAAACTGGGTATCTTTATTTTTGGAATCCAGAAACTAATGTTACTCAATATCAAAGACCAACACCTCCACCACAAAAACAGTCTTCAGATACCTTAAATCCATCTGTTTCTTCTGAAAAATGTCATGATGATGGTGTTGCTGGTGATGATGTTAGACATGAAAGCAGTGGCAATGGCAATGGCAATGGTGAATCAAACTTATCTTCTGAAACTAAACGTCATGAGGTTTGTGTGCATTCTGTATGTATGTCTGCCAACTTAAATCATTGGTATTTTCATGTTGGTAAAACATTTTATGATTTGAAGTTTCTCTAAACTTTTAATGTTCACTTACTTTCAATAGCCTTTTTGTCTTCATGACCAATTTGTGGTGGTGTTCTAGACAACAACATTAATACTTGTTTTATTTTTATGTTAGACTACGAATGGCGGGTCTGATGATACTCCAAAAGAGACGGTTGACAATGGACAGAAAGGAACTCCTGCTCTTATTAATGTGCCCCCAGCTGGAAGTGGTTTATCTCCAGATGCGTATCGCCGGAAGCATGAAATAACTGTATCTGTAAGCATCAAATACCCCCACATTATTAAACTGTAAGTTTAATAACACTTATTTGGTTAATGATCTTCGTTTTTTAGACGCAGCAACAGGTGATGCCTGATGACGCTGTTATAACTATTTTAAACTCACACACACACACACATGTATTAATAAGTGGTGTTGTAATCTTTTTGTTCTGTTTTCAAATTGCTGATACTTGATCCTACATTTTCAGGGAAACAATGTACCTCCACCTTTTACATCATTTAACGATACTGGTTTTCCTTCGTCGTTACTTAAAGAGGTATAACATTTGTAAGAGGATTAATTACATCCCTACCCTTATATGGTTGACAAAATCATATATCTTAAAGTTGATATCTTTCTTTTTATAGATACTTCAGGCTGGATTCTCTGCTCCAACTCCCATACAAGCCCAATCATGGCCCATCGCGCTCCAAAATCGCGATATTGTAGCAGTTGCTAAAACAGGCTCTGGAAAGACATTGGGCTACTTGATTCCTGGATTCATGCATCTTAAACGAGCCGGAAAGAATCCTCAAATGGGTCCCACTGTTTTGGTTTTGTCACCCACTAGAGAATTGGCAACACAGATTCAAGATGAAGCCATCAAATTTGGAAAATCATCAAAGATAAATTGCACTGTATGTTGTCTATATTATTTAGGGTATTTTGGTCATTTCACCCTACCTTAATTGATAAGTTAAAGACCCATCTATCTAATTAACTCTTTTATTTATTAGCTCTCTGAATGTAAGTATAGTGGGACTAATAAATTTATTTTATTTGTTTTGCAATTCAAGTGTTTGTATGGAGGAGCACCAAAGGGTCCTCAACTACGAGAACTGGACCACGGGACAGACATTGTGGTGGCGACACCTGGCCGTTTAAATGATATTCTTGAAATGAAAAGAGTGAGCCTTAGTCAGGTTAGTTACTTGGTGTTAGATGAGGCGGACCGTATGTTGGATATGGGATTTGAACCTCAAATAAGGAAAATAGTTAACGCGGTCCCCGCACGCCGTCAGACTCTTATGTACACCGCCACCTGGCCAAAGGAGGTTAGAAAAATTGCAGCTGATTTTATGGTCAATCCAGTTCAAGTCAACATCGGAAATGTTGATGAACTTGTTGCCAACAAATCCATTACACAGGTATGAATGTATATAATCTTAAAAAATAATGTTATATTGGTATATTTAACATTTTAACCAGTGGATGTGATGTACATTTGCAGCATGTTGAGGTACTTACTTACCCAGAGAAAAACCGGCGGTTAGAGCAGATACTTAGATCTCAACAACCGGGATCTAAAATAATAATATTTTGTTCAACAAAAAAAATGTGTGATCAGCTGGCACGTACTGTGACCCGCCCATTTGGCGCTGCTGCAATTCATGGAGATAAAAATCAGAGTGAAAGAGATTCTGTGCTGAATCAGTTTCGGTCAGGCAAGTCTCCTGTTCTTGTTGCAACTGATGTTGCTGCTCGTGGTCTGGATGTTAAAGATATCAGGTTTGTTGTTTTTTTTTTCAATTTATTATTATTATTATTATTATTATTATTATTTTATTATTTGGTGTTAATGTTGATTGTTTTAAAAGGGTGGTGGTGAACTTTGATTTTCCTACTGGGGTGGAGGATTATGTACACCGGATTGGAAGAACTGGGAGAGCGGGTGCTACTGGAGAGGCGTACACGTTTTTTGGTGATCAAGATGCGAAATACGCGTCGGATCTTGTTAAGGTTTTGGAAGGAGCAGATCAACGAGTCCCTCAAGAGCTTCGGGAATTGGCTTCACGTGGTGGTGGAATGAGTGGAAGATCCAGACGGTGGAACTCAGATGGAGGTGGTGGTGGTTCTAGCTTTGGTGGTGGTTATGGTGGTGGTAGGGGTAGCAAGTATGTTTATAATATATAATTTTTTTTTGAAGTTTTATTTGAGCCAATTAGGATCTATTTTTTTAATTTAATAGGTCAAACTTTGATTGCAGTGACAGTGGCGGTGGTGGTGGTGGGTATCAGGCTAGGAGCTTTCATGAAAGCATGTCCACCAATGGCAATGGCGGTAGTGGTGGTGGGGGGGGAGGTGGATGGGGCGGTGCCCGTAGTCGGAGTCGTAGCCCAGAGAGGTTTGACAGTGGAGGTGGTGGTCCACCAAAAAGTTTTCATCAGCTTATGATGGAGAGAGGGCGGGGCCCACCTAGCAACTGAAAAGGTGGTAATTTTGAATGGGCTTTAATGTTATTTTGTGGAGAAGTTGAACAAGAGTGTGTATGTTGTAGGTGGTAGTTATATGTTATGATGATGTTTTGGGAGGTTCTAACATTAACATAGGATGGTTTATTGTAAAGCTTCGTATGATATGCACTTGGATGGATATATGCAGTGCTAATTTTGTTCAATATGGAACTAAAAATGTTTTATCCTCTCTGGTCGTTACATTAAATTTGAAATATTGTTTACTTAGGTGAGACACAATCTGATTGGGTAAAAATGTTTCTTTTAATTGAAAAGAATCTGAACATGACAATTCTTTCTCAATTTCTAACCTATTGGCTAATCAATCGATCCACATGACATCAGACACCTACTAAAAGAAATTTTCATCGTCAGTATGATTCACCAACAATAACGCATGGAACAAGTGGTTACCAAAACTTGTTTAGCATTCTAAACCTTTTGATTTAATATTTGTTGTAAAGATCTTAACAACTTTAAAACAGCTCTCTGGTTTCAAATTCACTGTCTTCTTGTTGACAGAAACAAACCACTATATAAAGATATCAATCCGAGTAATTAAATGAGCCCAAGAAGCCTCATGTCTTTATACCATTTTACTAAACAGCCTATGGGCTTCATCTGTTCCCGGATCGCCTAGGTAGATATCATACTATACGACGAATCCATTAAAAACTTCAAGTGATGCATAAGACGATGAGGTGAAGATTTCTCTAAACACTTATGTTAGCATGATAAACGTAAAATTGGATATATAATATATATATTTATATAATATACTAGCTCTAACCTGTGTATTACACGAGGATAATCAACACTTAAAACTCTATCGTTGAATCATCATCATCATCGTACTCAGTATATCTCACCTAAAGGTAGGCTCTGAGGAGGGTAAGATGAAGACAAGCCTTACCTCTACCCCATAGGAATAGAGAGGCTGCTCTGAAAGATACCCCCGGCTCATGATGTCTTATTAACCGTCAACCCAACGCTTTTAACATTATTTTCACAAAATAAGTAAAATAACGTTAAACCTAGTGCAATTTTACTTTGCCCCTCGAGGGTCCATATATATATACACATTATATGCGCGCATCGCAGACGGGCGAATTTGAGTGTTTACAACATAGTAGCTTAATATACATATGCAATGATTCAATGATAAAAAGAAGTTAAGTGTTTATTAAGTAACCCGTGTGATACACGGGTTTTAAGCTAGTATATATATATAAAGCAGTTATAGTTTTACAAGGGGTTTGTCACACCCCAACCGACGGCGGAATCGTCGGAGCGTGATACGATTGTTCATCACACGTGCCACTAAG
>WOUH02000009.1:7373630-7385535 GCA_009936405.2 Stevia rebaudiana
GATGCAGACTCAGTCAGAACTTCTAACTAGGTCAGCTTCTGACTCAGTCAGATCATACCCATTCAGACAAATCAAACGGCCCCTTAGTGTCTTCAGATCGAAAAAACCCTAAATACATAAAATCTTATATCATCTATAATCGTATCATATAACAATGCATATAATGTTGTATGGTATATATGATGTTGCAAGGTATAAATAAATGAGATAAATATACATAAAAAATAAAAAGAAAGAGTAGTCCAAATTTGGATTTAATGATTTTTTTTTAACAACTATTCTTTTACATATAATCCGCATCCGATAAGAATTGAATCCTTGACCATAAAGCGAGCAACATCTTACATCTAATCCCCCTTGGAACCCAGTTGCTTAAGGGTTTCGTCCTTAAAATCATAACAAGCTCAAATAAACATGCACTTCATAATTCTTGACTTATTTAATGATAATTATGACTTACATTGTTGACTGTTCAAACAAGTTAATCTAATTACACCAAAATATTCAGTAACAATAATAACTTTGCCGCTACGATCTCTAACCGTCACCCCGGTCAATATTTAGTGACATTAGATATATGAGATTGCATTGGTGGTTTCTTCCAAAAGATTGAGGAATTAAGGTGCTTGTCTTGCTATCCATATCTTCTTGACCTTATAAACAATGTACATGTTCGGTTAAAACTTTAATAAATTACAATAGAGGGGTACTCAATGTAAATCTATAAAGGTATAAAAGATAATTAAATATTTAAAGAAATAATTAATAAAAATAATTTTTAATATTAAATACATAAAAAAATTTAAGATAAACAAGAAACAAAAATATAAGAATGTCACGTTACATTTTCTATGAATCTGTTTATTAGAAGGTACATTAATAATATTAATTTTTTCTTAATTATTATTACATTGTTTAATATTGTTATTGTTGTTTCAGTTTTCAGGTTCATGATGAGCACATTCATATCGTAGAAGTCCTTATTATCTTATGCATATTTTTATTTATAATTGGATATAAATTTTATTTAAAACCAAACTAACTCTAGCATTTGCATTCTCCAAAATGTAATCTAATATTTAACATTGGAATTTTGAGCAACAATAATTAAATTTTTAGTTTAAATAGCTTTAAATATTTAGTCCATGTAACTAGCTAGATATTAAAAATTATAAATATAATTTTGTTTCGAAAAAATATTAAGTATGTGATAAGTGATTATGTGTAAATATAGAAGTTTTGGAAAAGTACGTAGTGTAATTGAAAGAAAAATAAGTGTTTAGAAGAATAGATATAGATCTAATTAATATAACCAGTTACATGCATGACACATTTGTCAATATTTTTTGTGTATATCGTTGGAAATTCTCTAAGAGATGAATACTCGTACCTCGTATTTGTTCATTCAACTTTTGTCCGCCACATCATCCTTACCCTCGTTGGCTATAAAATTCACAATAATATGTGACGGGTGTTTTCTCGTCATCTAAAGACAATTCAAATACAAACAACATATATGTACGTGGTGTTTAATCATCATTAGAAAGGAAGATCAAGCACAAACAAATTTCAAATTTATCACTATGGTCATTACAACTTACACATACAATCTAAAAAAAAAAGTTATGCCAAGAATCATGCACGACGGGTAGTAATAAAAATCATTAATAATATCAGAATATAGAATTAACGTAGTCAAAGAGTGGGTGCTTTATATAATAGAATCACTTATTTGGGTGTGACTTTTCTATGCTCAATATTATTAGTAAATAAAAAAAATAAAAAATAAATTAAAAAAAGCTTAACAGAAAAACCTAGGGGATAAAGCCGAAATTTTGGGCGTGCATTGGAAATTTTCTAAAACTAAAATTTTAACTCAATTTAAAAAATTTCAGCTTAATATATATTTTTAAACTCTCAGTTAGTTTTATATACTTTTCTTAACTTGAGAATAAAATAGATGACGTTCTTCAACCTTGTTATATACAAGGCTAAATAAATAAATATATAAAAAGACTAACAATTTCATTACTTTATTTTCCTTCTTTTTTTACTTCAGTTTTTTATTTGTTTGTCTGTTTATTTTTCCTTAATTAATATAAATGGTAAATTTGCCAAACAAACTTGTTAGTTGTATTACCACAGTACCTATAAATACATACGTATATCCCATGTTATGCTGAGTTCGTCCAACAATGGCAGTCGCACCCCAAAAGTTCTCAATTGCAGTCGACTCCGATCACAAAGCCACCGAATTCCGGCCACTTTCTCTCTCCTCACCGCACATGCGAGCTTTCCACCTCGCTTGGCTCTCTCTCTTCACTTGTTTCTTCTCCACCTTCTCCATCCCACCACTCCTCCCCGTCATCCGCCAAGACCTCAATCTCAGCCCCTCCGACGTCGGCACCGCCGGAATTGCCGCCTTTGCGGGGTCCATAGTCTCCCGTCTCGCTATGGGCCCCGCATGCGACCTATTCGGGCCGCGCCTCGCCTCCGCCACTCTCTCACTCGCCACCGCCCCCGTCCTCCTCTCCGCCGCCTTCATCTCGACTCCGTTACAATTCATCTTTCTTCGGTTCTTTGTCGGGTTCTCGCTGGCGAACTTTGTCGCCAACCAGTTTTGGATGAGCTCCATGTTTTCAAACTGCATCGTTGGATTAGCCAACGGTGTAGCTGCTGGATGGGCCAATGTGGGGTCTGGCCTCACCCAGCTAGTAATGCCAATTGTATTCTCTATACTAAACACACATTTCAATTTAACGCAATCTGCCAGCTGGCGGACTGCGTTAGTAGTGCCTGTCGCATTTCAGGCGATTATGGCACTTATGGTCCTGGCCTATGGTCAGGATCTGCCAGACGGCACATACAGAAACCTTAAAAAACCTGAAAAGAACTTGAAAGATGGCGCAATCGGAGTGTTTCTCAACGGGATAACGAATTACCGTGGTTGGGTTTTGGGTTTAACGTACGGATATTGCTTCGGAGTCGAGTTAACCATGGATAACATAATTGCCGAGTATTTTTACGATCGATTTGGGGTAAACATGGAGACGGCTGGTGTGATAGCGGCTAGTTTTGGGTTTGCAAATTGGGTGTCTCGACCGACCGGTGGGGTGGTTTCGGATAAGTTAGGACGGAGGTTTGGGGTGAAAGGGAGGTTGTGGGGTTTGTGGGTGGTTCAGACGGTGGCTGGATTGATGTGTTTATGGTTGGGTCAAGTTGGTTCCGTGTGGGGTTCGATTGCGGTGATGTGTTGTTTTTCATTTTTTGTTCAAGCTGCATCTGGGCTTACGTTTGGTGTGGTTCCATTTGTTTCTAAAAGGTAACTAATTCTTATGTGACGTATGGTTCACTTCAATTTTCAAACTAATGACATATGCAAACATGTTTGATCAAACTTCATGAACACACGTTGAGAAAGTGATGATCAATTTACCACTTACAAATAATTCTCCAATTATATATATATGGGAAATTAAGTTCAATTAAAAAAAATCAAAAATACCAAATATATGATAATGTTTTAGTGTCTTACTTTTACCTAAGCAAACAAAGAAAAATTGGTAATTTGAGTCTTCTGCTCCGATTGACACATTATCAATTCATTCAATTGCATTAACCACGAATAGTCTCATTTTTCCTATCCACTCGTTTGTTCGTGTATACCACATGTGTTTTTTGTTCCATACGCATTTACATGTCACTATAAGATGTTTAACAGAAAGTTATAGTTCTTGTCACTTCTTGCACCGGTGATAAATACACCGTCTATAAAATCATAAAAATACTGTTATATATTACAATAAATTAAACATAATAGTTATGCATGTCTTCGTTTTAATTGTATGGAGTCAACGTGATTTGTTAAGACTCATTTATTAAATTGAATATTTTGAAGTAAGCATATTTTAACCTTACCAATTATTTGAACCATTAAACAACATTTAAAGTTTTAAACCACACCAATCAGTTGGACCGAGCGTCTAGCTAATCCAATTACTTGTACTTGAACTAGTAACCGTGCCGGCCCAACATGCTTTTAACCGTTTTTCTTTTTTCTTTTTTCGAAATTTTATTTAATATTTGATTTATTACTTCAGGTTCTATAATTTATTTACATAAGTATTTAAAATTATAAATTTACACCCATACATAAATTATTTTTATATTGCTTTAAATTAGTATTAACCTTTTCAAATATCTATAACATCATTCGATTCTTAAATCCACTCCCGTCTATAAACCAATAAGAGGACTGAATGATGATTCGATGTATGTTGCAATTTTGGAACCATTCTCTTACGCTATCAATATCCACTCATGTACCTTGAATGGTAATAACGAAAGTTGGTAAAATGTAAATTTTGGGAATTTTCTCTTGAAATAAATATTTGCGTATTTGTTTGACGCAGATCAATGGGAGTGATATCAGGGATGACGGGAAGTGGAGGGACAGTAGGGGCGGTTGTGACGCAATTGTTGTTATTTTCAGGGTCCAACAAATTTTCAACTCAAACTGGGATTTCACTTATGGGTGTTATGATGATTATATCAACTCTTTCACTTACCACCATTTACTTTCCTCAATGGGGTGGTATGTTATGTGGTCCTTCGTCCAGTCACGAATCATACCAATTGCTCGCATAAGATCTCATAGTATCGGTCAATACGCGATATCAAACCATTTCAGTGGCAAATGCATGTATAAGAGTTGGTGTTTGAGATGAGTTGCTTTAAAAAGTTTGCTACAATTGGAAGAATGAAGAAAAGATCTTAGAAAGTCAGCTATAGATAAATTAAAAGAATAGATCGCTTTTAACTTCAGATATTATATAAATCTGTCAAGTGTTCGATATATTCTTATGAATTCTAATATTGAATGGTAGCTTCACGTGAGACACCAAATACAAATTGACTTATTTTGATATGGTGTTACCTACCAAAATGGGACTGCTTCGACGAATAACCCAATCTACTGGTCATACCAGTTTCGAAAACTTGATATCATACATATTCAATTTAAATATAAAATAATAAGAATAAATACCGTATTTTTTTGTGGGTTTACGATATTTATAAAACATGAACCGGTTTATGATATTAATAATAGACTGAGTAAAAAAATATGAGGCCTGAAATAAATATTATACACAATTTCAAGTGAAAATCTGTAAATAAAGTACTGGAATGAGAAAATTAAAGACAAATTGGAAATCCGATCCAAACACTCGCCTGGTACACTGCTTCAAGTTGTCAACAGATAAGGTGTCGTATAACCTGTCGAACAAATGACGCCATTCAAGAATACTAAATTAAAGCGGTTGTGTGGGTGGTTCAAAGTCTAAGGTTGACAACAAAAAAACTAATATAAAAATAAACAAGAAAACGTTAAAAACGAATATTCCGTTGCCGGGACTTGAACCCGGGTCTCTCGGGTGAGAGCCGAGTATCCTAACCAACTAGACTACAACGGAATCCTTACTACAGTTTACTTGGTCTTCTTTTTAATATATTTCTGACCATATTCATTATATCATCAACAAATGCATATTCAGATGTTAGCAACAGACCTTAAAGGTTGATTAACTAACGTGAATGATTTTTGGTATTGAAATGCCCACACTATATGCAAACTTGTATTCATGGACCTTTGAACCATAGCATTACTCCAACCGTATTCGTATGTAATTTCACACCGTCGATATGGATTTCCTTTTTGTAAGAAAATGTAATTTAGAAGAAGCAAATGGGTTTTTAGGCGTTTTTGTTAATCACTTAGTTTTATAGGTATGTCACAATGGGTGTCGTGACTTAGGACCAGCCAACAATAAAGCCGTAACGGGCCCTAAAACTATGCATAAATAAAAAAAAATTTTAAAAATAACAAAGTCGTGATAGGTTGCAACTTCAGTAGAGGTCACGTCACGACCTTTTAGACACAAAACATATACTTATGTTTAATATGGTATGAAGACAATAATTGTCAACCAACTCATCCTCAAAACTATTAAACTAACATATATAAGGAATTAATGATAATCACATTTGTTAAAGTGTCAATCAATACTCTAGTAAACCTTAGATGCGGTTACAAATTTCATAAACGGTCTTAAAAATAGAAACTTAAATGACCTATCTGGGGCTAACCAAGTTTTTAGTCCATTAAAGAACAAAGTAACAATCTAAAAAGTTCCAAAAACTAAACAATTACAAAATAAAATGTTCGTTAACCGTATCCCAGTTTCAACAACAAAAGTATAACCGACCCATTGAAATCCAAGTAACTTCTACATTGTTGCAGCTTGCAGCAACCACTATTCAAGATTACAGTTCTCCAGTATTGGGTATTCAACTGAAAATGTCAAACGCGCGAAAATAATACACAATTTAAATTATAGTCGTTCAACAATGCCATCTCAAACAATGAAAGTACAATCTTAATAACATTTAAATTTATTTAAAGGAAATGATAAAAGTAAACACAATTATCCCAAACAATAAAAAACTAACAACATGAAATAAAAGACTTGACATACCATTTTATCTTGCTGTACATCTCTGAAAGTTAAGCCATCCTCAACAGAATTTTCAGAACGTAAAAAATTGCAGTTTAACTCGCATTAATACTTTCATCTGTTTCCTTTATAATTATTTCTTCGTTAATATCCTTACGTTCGAGCTTTTCAGATTCTTCATCTCCGGATTTCTCGGAATCGGTTTTTGGAATCTCAACTGGAGGTGCAACAGAAGCATCTGGATTTCCTTTAGGAGTGGGTAAAAGATTTTCACTGTTTTTACCATGGTTAGATTTTAACCATGAAAACTGTAAGTTGTGACCGTTCAAGCTTTTACCATTTGAATACGCCTTTTCAGCTGAATGTCGGGTTGTAAAGCGTACACAAGCTGAATATTTGGTGTTTCCAGAGTCATTTTTGCTATCAGCAGACTCTAGATCATCTAATTCCACTTTAGAAAGATCCCCGAATTGTGAAAAGTGTTCCTTCAAAACTGCAACCTGAATAAAACATATACATGAATATAACCATATAACCAATCCAGCAAAAAGTATAATATTAATAATAATAATAATAATAATAATAATATTCTTACATTGGCAAGATCAATTGGTAGAGATGAAATAATCTTGAATGCAGTTGGACGATTATCCAGTTTGAACCGATTGGTAGTAACTGATGGACCAATAGGCGGCAACGGGCGTAAAGATGGTTTCAACACTGGTAATTCTTGTGGTGCAACCGCAGCCGTTGATTTGGATCTTTGTAGCACAGCAGATTCCTTAGATTTATTGTCATTACCTGTCGTTTCAGCTCCGGTTGATGATAAAACAGTTTCAGTTTTTGTCGAATCAAGTTTCTGTTTTTTTGCCACCTGTTCAGGTTCTATTTCTACTTTTAGAGCCGTAGCCTGCAAACCAAAAAAAAAAAGGTTTTAAATTTGCTTCATAAAATTATTTATATTATGCTTCATAAAATTATTTATATTAATATAAGAGTAGAATAGTATTTACTTGTTTTTCAAGTTTGTCTAACTTGCGGCGGAAGTCATTTCTCTTCTGATCAAGCATTTCTTGTTTTTTGCGAAGCTCTTCTTTCAACACCTCTAAATTCTCAAGTTTCTTTTGTGAAGGCGGAGGTGGTTTTGGGGTGTTGATGATCACAGGCTTTGGATGATCAGAAGCAGGGGCAATTGTGTCATTTTGGGAAGATGTAACCGAAATGCCACGTGGAGGGACATGTGGCATGGTGTAACCAGTTATTGTTCCATTAAGTGGAACGTTATCGCGATTAGCCCACCATAGTTTAATAAAACGATTACCCATAACAGCATCAGGTGCCATTAAAGCAGCTTCTGCTTCTTCTCGTTTGGAAAACTGAACAAAAGCGCGTTCACCGTTTGAAGGAATGTGGATATCAATAATTTCACCGAATTTATGAAAATGTGAAATTAGGGTTTCTCTTTTGTTCTGTTGGAGGGGAATACCGTTCACAAATAATGTACATTGCGCCTTTTGAGAAGGTTTACGGACAATTTTTCCATTTCCGCTTTGCATTTTCAGAGATGAATTTCCATTGTTTTGTTTTTCAATTATAGAACTTGATCTAGAAACCATTTTGTTTTTTGTACTGTTAACTCTTCCCATAACGGTCCCACCACTTTTGACCACCGGTTCATCAGCTCCATCAAGTGGGCCAACACGATGATCACCAGATGGGCCCACATCCAACAACGACCCGGTTTCCTTTGCGTTAGATTGGTTTAAAGATTGTAACGCAGTTGAAGTTTGAGAATCATTTCCCCATAGAGGCTGATCCGGATCATAAAAGTCGGAGCCAACAACGTCACTTGAATCAATGAATGCTTCATTTAAGCCAGGCCCGCTAAGGCCCACTCCACGTTTGCTAGTTTTTCCATGTGATGATTTAAATGGGTTTGTTGGGCCACCAGATGGAGGTAAAGACACTGGGCCTCCAGGCCCACCAGCTGATCCAGGAATATTTGCATTTTGAAGGGATACTGGGAGATTGAACTGTGAAAGACTCTGTAAATTGTAAAACAAAAAAAATATATATTCAGGTTAATGTTTCATATATTTCAATCTAGTTAACAAATTATATACATTTAAAACAAAGCATACCTGAACATCTTCAACAACAATACGATTAACACCATGCTCCATTGGACACATGTCACCTCTTAAACAAAAACCTTGTTCCTCAAAATCTCTACACCGCTGACGTGGCAGTCCCAAACCCATACTCATAGACGGATTAATAGATCTATACGCGCCTTGCAAACCAAGAGAATGTAGCGGGTCAAGACCGCCATTTGGTAACCCAGGAACCAATCCAAACGCACCCCATGATGGACCATACGCATTCGAAACAGTTGGTAAACCGCGCCCACCAAACAAACCGGGACCCATCTGAGAACCAATATCGCGTTGAGTCCATACACCAGAGTCCCTACCTCTACCCCTAATCGAACCAGGGTCTCCTCTAATCCTTTGGTTCAGATCCAGAGATCTTCTTTTGTCAAACTTGGAATCATTAGGGTTGAAATTGTAATTTTTCCATGGTTCACTGGACTGAGAGCCTGATTCTTTGTAAATATGCCCATTTTCAAAAGATTTGTTTCCCCTTTTATATGGTTTGGTGAATACTTGTTCAACAGCTTCTCTTTCTTGTGATTGAGATCTTGCATCATCTCTTCTGCGATGCTTATGGTTGCGATCATCGTCATCATCATCGCTAATTTCTTTCTCATCAGGATTGCTTTTAGATATGGAAGGTAAGTGACCTGGTTCTTGAGCTGAAGCTTTAAGCTCCATTGATTATGATGAACAGTTGAGAATATTTTGTTGCTGATAAGTAGTAATAGTTACTAGTGGAACCTGAAATATTTTAAATGACAACATAATATGCTGTTAAATTCAGAAGTGGGGAATGATAAGAAAGTTAGGTTAAGATGGATACAGTTTAGAATACAATGATGGATACAGTTTGGAATACAATGTTGTTTGCTCTTTTGCCAATGATGTAGCATTGATTAATGAGTCTATGTGGAATGTAGATCAATGAAAACCGAAGAAACCAAGACAATGATGTTGATGATAAATAAAAAGATAAGACTATCACGAATAAAGTAGTTAACTTTGTGTGATAATAAAGATGTAAAATCCTATTAGAGTTAAAAGATAACTTTCTACAGAACTACTGTGAGACCTACAAACTTTGGGGAAAATTTTAGGAACTAAACATGTACATTATGGCAAATTGTGCAAGTTGAGTAGGATTTGTGAAGTATGGATATATGAAGATGGATAGATTAGAACTGAGAATAATTAGGGTCTGTAAACAAAAGATAAATAATTTAACAAATAATAGCACTAGAAAAGTACAATCATCTCTAATAGGCGTACTCAAAAGGACCAGAACGGATAATTGGATAGTAAAAAACTAAAAAACTATGCTGAGAGTTTAGGAAATCAGAATTTGTCTATACAAATGGTATAATCAGAAAACCGTAAAGGATCCTATACATATGTGATATCCTCAAATCTTTGTATTTTACAATTTTGGTTCCATATTTCTGCATAATTAGGATCTTGCTCTTCACCATGGTATGCTATTATTAAAAAATTATATTAAAAGTTTATATCAAGTTCGTTGGTTCTAAACTCCTTAGAAGGAGGGAAATAGAACAAAAACTCATGAAAGATTGAAAGACATGAGAAAATGAACTTGGATATATTAACTATCTATTGACTATATTTCCGATCATTAAAAACGAAATTGAAGCCCCAAATTAGTTCCCAATAAGTATAAAAAGCACAGACAATCAAGGGTGGACAACTGTTGTGCCGCAACTCTATAGACATCATCGATATAGAAAAAAACTACTAGCACACAATCTACATTCAATTATTCAAATGTAACGTTTCAGAAGATGTTTATTGATCTCACACAAACGGAAACGAATGAACAACGAACATCTTAGGCTAATAGCATCGAATTAACAGATCGCATAGAGTTCCAATCAATCAACAATCGTAAATTACAAACCGTAACAATTTTACACAAATAACACGAAATCAACAGAACTTATAAGAAACTAACCTCGGTCTAACGATTTCGCTTATTAGGGTTACGATTCTGTTCGTGCTTAATACATATTACAGCATCCTGAGCTCCGGTTCGTGTCAACAATGAACAAGCTAATGTTTTACTTTGTGTATGTATAGGTGTTCGCCTGTATGTATATCGTCTTCACCCCAAATTCTGCAGTTTCTCTCTCTAGAACGGAGGAAAGGTTTTACAGATATGAAAAGGAAAGGAAGAAAATGTTATTATGAAATGAACAATTCAAGTCCTCATAGTTTACGGTATGCACGTTTCTGGTGTATGCTTTGGTGAATTGGTTATATGTACAACTTCTTTTTTTAAAGACAAATGATCTCGCATGATAGTCACTACTAGTCGGACAATGTTTATTCTTTGACTTTTGTGTACACCCTAGATAAGTGAGAACCATATGAAATTTGTAAACACTCTTCCTTCCTCAGTTTCGAACCGGTGATCTAAGATATGTGTTTTCTCCCCATCACAGGGATACCCAAAGTAATTAGACTCTAGGCAAAGGTTAAACTTGATACCTCCCAAAAAAATAATTACACGATAACACCTTCTCTTAACCACTTGAACTAAAAACCGTTGGTATACGTACAATAACTAATACCCCTTTGCAATATTAATGCTTTTCTTTCTTTTTTTGATTTATTGCAAATGTAAATATTATTTATTTTGTATTTTACGTTAGTTTTCTTATCTCCATTATCTATCGGGGAGCATAGTGAAAGTGTAGAACTTTATATTGAGGTTGCAATATTCATTAAACCTCTTAAATTTTAAGCAGTTGTGTGTGGAAAAATAAAAAAAATAAAAATAAAAAGTTAAAAAATAATAATCATATTTAATTTAAATGGATGGTGATAACAAACCTAGAAACCTAGGTGTTGTTTGTTTTTAAGAGGTAAAATGTCTGCATTCTGCGGACTACATTTGCAGACATTTGTAGAAAAAAGAGGTGAACAAAACCTTTGCAGTTTGCAAGAAGAAGATTGCTTGTTTTTTAACGTCTGTGAACTGCTAAAATAAAATGGTGATGATGTATGGACGATGGTGGTGGTAGACGGTGGTGGTAAACAGTGTATATGGTGGACGATGGTGGTGGTGGTGGTGGTAAACGGTGTATGTGATGGACGATGGTAGTGGTGGTGACTGGTGGTGGCGGTGGTAGACGGTTGTGATAACTGGCCGTTTTCCGGCAGTTGACCGACAACTTTTGGCCGTTGACTATCAGAAAACCTTCCGGTACCTAATCATAA
>WOUH02000009.1:7385635-7398420 GCA_009936405.2 Stevia rebaudiana
GCTTGACCCGCAACGAACCCATTTGCCTTGAGCCCAACAAGAGGGGACACTCCTGTAAGGTCCACACAAGCGTGCTTACCCCCTCCCCACCCAAACACAAGAACATCAGCTGGCCGTAGGGTGGACCTTCATTCAAGCGGATCTGTAAGAAAGTTCACGGGGGCCTCTTTTTTAGCAAAATAATTATTTAAAAGTAGTAGCTTTCATTCATGGAAGTACACTGACTAATACAAAAATATGTACCCAGAAAAACATATATAAAGTTTTTAAAAAAAATCTCAAAACAATATTTTAGTAAAACATACACATGGCAATTCATTTTTGGAGGAAAAAACATTTAATCTAGTCAAAGTTTTTTGGCGATTTCAGATAAAACACTCATTGTGTAGGGTTCAATGGTTTATAGTCCATGAAGTGAATTCCCTTTTATGTGAAGTACAAAAAATAATAAACATTAATTTACTTATTTGTTGTCTTTTACCTACGAGCGTTTTTAAATTGTCAGATCAAAATCTTCACCAGATTTATAAATGTATTACCTCTAAATTATAAAAAAAGGTAAAAATCAGAATCTTTCGTGTTTGTATCCAAATTATAAAAAAGCATGTGTGTATCAACATTATTTAAGATGAGCAAATTATATAGGTTATATTCTACATGTTGCTGTAACTGTAACATACAAACGTACATATAAACTTAAGATTACACGTTAATTTATGTGCACATATAGATTCAAACAGAAACGAGACAGAATTCCCATACAAGTGAACGAATAATTAGCCTCAATCCCTTGTGAAATTATATAGTTCACCACCTACACATCAAACGAGTAAAAGTGTAAATTTTTAAATTCAACTTTAAATCTATAAATAACAAAAAATGCAGTTTTGGTAATAAAGATGTCAAAATTATAAAGGTTGACCCGTTTCATAGTCAATTATCCCCATTATTAATAATATGCAAGCAGAATTAACTTGTTTCCATCTAAAGGAACTGGGTAAACGGGTCAAACAGGTCAAGTCAAGTTGGAGCGATCCATTAAAAATTTGTCGTTTTTTTCAGTATTTTGTAAATAAATTACATAACCTAAATTACTAGCATACTAAGAAAGCTTGTATTAAATAAAATCAGACAAATTTCAACCCATTTGACCCGTTCCACTTTTAGCAAACTATTTGTAGTTTACCTGTAATTATATCTATTGGATGATGTAAAGTTCTTGTTTAACAATGGAGTATCGACCAATGACATTTCCCGCTTCCAAAACAAATTGTTCTTGAAATGTTCCCATACGTTTGGTAGGTATATCGATATTAAGATCTTTAAAATCGGGTACATCTTCTGCTTGTATACCATCTCCACATATAAGAAACTGGTTTCCAACAATAAACGACCCCGAAACCCTAATTGCAACTCCATCTTCCTCATGAGCTCTACATTGTAATTTCTCAACAACATGCACAAGTTTCTCAGAAGGCCACTCGCCCGCTAATGTACTCCTGATGTTTGATAAAGTCGTGAAAATATCATTTGGGCCGACAGATTCTTTCCCCGAGAAGCTAAAAAAAAGTGAAAAGCAAGGGTAAAATGGTCATTTTTCTCAAAGAATTGAGAGAAAAATGGTTTTTTACATAATTATGGTGATGTTTTGTCCCGAAAACGCCAAAATGCAGTCATGATGAAATATGAGTGGTGTAAGTGCTAAAATAGTAAAATATTAATTTTCTGAGATATAAAATGTAAATTAATGTATAATATAAATATTTTAATCGAAATTGAAAAAAAAATAGCCTGAAGGATTTATACCTGAAAGTTGAAGATTCATTATAGAAGCTCTTTGCATATTTCCAAAGTTCATCACCGCCATCAAAAAGTAAATAATAATGTACCGCTAGCATCTGAATATACAAATACATGAGACAACATATATATTTATTTGGTGATGGAAAAATAAAATTTTGAAAAATCACTGTTTTAGATTTTTTTTACTTGTTTAAAGCGCATGAATTGTTTTCAATTAGGGTAAAATAGGTGACACCATATATGAAACTTTGCATAAATCATGTTTGACTTGTTACTTTTTTTATAAACAGAAATTTTGCAGTTATTCTTCAAGGGATAACAGCTTACGTCTGCTAAATCCTTCATTCGTTGTGTTGGATCAAAAATGTTACGAACAAATGCTGCTAAATCCACTTTCGAATCCTCGTATTTTGTGATAAATGGATGTGAAAGAAGCTACATATGTATATCAAATAAAACAATAAGTTGCTTAATAAAAAAAACTAAAATCGTTTAAAATTCCACATATTCTAACCTTTTTGTATTACCTGCTCTGCTGTTGGTCTTACATCAGCATCTTTCTGTAAACAAGCATCGATGAATGAACAAAATTCTGGAGAAAAAACGTCTTTTGGTGGTGATGGAGACGGATCATCCAGGATCTGTAAGATGGAAAAGTTAGGTAACTGGTAAAAACAAGTAGTTTTCTGTAGGACAAAACGGGTCGGGTTGACCCAAAAACATTTTGTCCAATTGTTTTTGCGTTTCTGTAAATATCACTCCAAAAATATATTCTTACAATATGTAGATAGATACACTTTGAGCAAAGTTTGACCCGTTTCCTTAAACTAAATTTCCCGTTTGGAAAAATAATAATAACCCAAAATCGACATGTTCAACATTAAAATAATGAAATTGCCAGTTTGCCACCTGTACTTTACAACATTATATTTCAGTTAGCAGGCTAACTGATATCTGAATATCAACTAAAGGCCACTTTGAAAGGTGTTGTTTGTCAGTATTCAGTAAATTGTCAATCACATGATATTAAGATAACAACCATACATACAAGTTGCATATAATTAATAATTATATAAGGAGTAACTTTGTAGAATAGTAATTACGTTTCAAAAGTGTTTCAATTAGGTCACTCAAGTTTAAAAAGTGTTCCAATTAGGTTACTCAGCTTTCACGTTTTATTTAAATTATGGGTTTTAACATATTGTTTGCATGACTCTTTCTGTTTTAATTAGAAAATATTTTTTTTCTTTTTTTGATGCTAATATGGATCAGTGATGTGGATTTTAGTTTTTTTTTTCTATTCTTAATGGAATTAAACCAGCTTTTTTTTTTTAATATAATTACATATATTAGAAATTTCGACTCTCATATCTTATCTTCCATTACTTTCTTAAAACAAACAAAATCCGATGATGACCCGATTTGAATGTTTAGTAACCCAATTTAGGCAAAAGATGCATCAGTGACCTAATTAGAACATTTTTGAAACTAGATTACCATTCTGTGACACATGGTAACTTAGCTATGATAGTCTCAAAACATTTAAACAAACATGACCAAGTTATAGACATTAAATTATTATTAAAAATTTAAGTAGCGACATTATATGTTACCTGCAACATAAGATTAACAGGTCCATCATTTGCTGTATACGGAAATTCACCAGTACCACATTCAAAAAGCGCAAGACCAAGACTCCAAATATCAGCTGGATACGAATAACTTTCGTTTCTAATACGTTCAGGTGACATATATGTTACGGTTCCAACAAATGTAGCACACTGAAAAAATAATCTAGCAATATTACAACCACGATAATCAGCAATCATTAGTTTCACAGATTGCATCTGATAACAAATGAAGCGTAAACACACATACATAAATCAGAATAAACATTAAACATACCATTGCCATTGAATTCTCTAAACCAGCACTGATACCAAAGTCGGTTATTTTTGTTTCGCCTTTCAAATTCACAAGCAGATTTGCAGGCTTTATGTCTCTGTGAACCAAGTATCTAACTCCATGCAAGTAACTTAGTCCCTGAAAATAATATATATATAAATAAATAAAATATAAAAAAAAAACATGTAAAAAAATTAAAGAGTAAACTACCAAATTCGTCCATGTGGTTTGGGGACTTTTGCCATTTTCATCCAAAAAAAGTTTTTTTTTGTATCTGAGCCCATGGCGTTTCTTATATATTGCCATTTTCATCCAATACGTTAACTCCATCCAATTTTAATGTTAAAATGTGAGGCCAATGTGACCTTTTGCAAATTCAATAAATAATAATAATAATATTATCGAAGGAGAACTTAAAACAAAAAAAAACAAAAAAAACATAATTGTTATTTCTTCAGACTGACATATCCGATGAAAACCAGTAAAAAGTTTGAAAGAAATTAGTCACCAGACAAACAAAACAATTCTACGAGACTACGAATGTATGCTCCGAAATTAAACTAAGAAACATGTCGAATACGACCTGATTATTGTAATGAATTCTCGTAGTCTTCTGATGGATCTAGTTTTACTACAATCATTAATTGAAAAACTAGTACGAAGCAGAGAATAAAATTCTGATTTTTTTGGAGAGGATGATTCGCGAGCTTTTGTTCGAGAAATCATATGTAAAAAACGATTTATATAAATAAATATGCAAATGGTCACATTTGCCCTTAACTTTAAGTTTTTAAAATTAAAATTGGATGGAGTTGGCATATTGGATCAAAACGGCCATATTTGAGGAACGTCAAGGCTCAGATACAAAACAAAACAAAACAAAACAAAACAAAATAAAACCTCTGTGGATGAAATTGGCAAATAACTCAAAATTAAAAGCATAATTACTTGCAAGAGTTTTTGAACCATCATAGATAGAACTGCTTCAGGAATACATCTTTGTCTTTTTATAATATCAGCCAACGAACCACCATCCATGTATTCTAGCGCGATACTTATTTGACCTGAATCAGGCGTATAAAATGCTCCATAAAATTCAACAAGACCTTGATAACAAGGAGCCTCACACAATGTTCTTATTTCAGTAAGAAGTTGTTGCCTTTTTTCCTGTAATTAAATATAAAAAATTATCGCATTTCGATATTAAAACCATAACCTGTTACACGATAAAGATATATGCAGACCTTTTCAAAGATGTTAATTTTCTTTAGCGCGATTATTCTATGAGTTGGAATATGAATTGCTCTTTGAACTACACTGCTTGCACCACTACCAATAGCACCAAATATTCTCATTTCATGTGAAGCGCATTGATAAGTTTTTTCTGTTTCATCTACATCTTTAACTGATCTTGATGTGCATTTTTGTAATCCGAGTTCATTGATGTTGTATACACCGTAAGATCTACTGAGTAAGTTAACTGTTCCACCATCTGATAGCTTCACATATACAAATACGATACGAATAAAGTTAGTTGTAAATTCTTAAACTTTAAGATCCAAATATGAAGTTACCATATAAGAATCAGATGGATCCAAAGTTGATCCTGAAGAAAAACCCTTTTCTGCATCAAACAGTGGTACAAGTTTCTTTTTTAATTCCTCTAGTCCTGCCATTGTAGTTAAACTCAACCCAATGCTACCACATTTTTCTATCCTGTAAAATACATAAACACAAACACATCAAGAATATGTGATCATGACCAAATAATATCATGTTTCATTATAATCTATCTGCTTGTACAGAATATTTACATGTAATCACATTGATTAGTAGGTTTGAGCATTTATCAATTACAGCTGCAAGCTCTAGAAATGTTACATGAATATCAAACTGTATTGATAGTAAAAATGTAAAATTGCAGAGTAAATTTGCATAATCACTTGTCTATATTTGCCCTTACGAGCCGTGATCGGATGAATGTTACTCTTTTGTAATTGATTAACTTATCCAATTTAAATGAACAAATAACTAATTCTTTCTCTAGGGTTTTAATCATTTAGGGTTCTTTCTTGTATGATGTACATCCAGATTAACGAATTGAAATTTGAAGGCTGATGGTACCTGAATTATCTTCCAGTGAGATAACAAGATGTTACGAACGAAAGCATGAGCTAGAGACGGTGGTAGTGATGAGCAACGATGGTAAGACGAGCAATCCGGTACGACGGTGGTCAGTCGGCGTAGTGATTTTGTAGCTCGAATGAAGTCAAGATTCAAAGTTGAATTCGATCAGTATCAAGATTTGATGGGTCCTCGGTGACGGAGATTGACGAGGAAGAAGATGGGAAATATGGAATCTTACAATAAGGAATAACTCTAGAACACGTTAAAAGGTCAAAAAAAGTTTTTGTCTCAATAGGAACAAGTTTTAATGGGAACAAGTGAACAACCTTTGTATATTGAGATAAAAGTAACATTTGCTTTTATCGTATCAACTTCAAAACTTATGAATAATCTTATTATGGCAGAGATTATCGTAGATATGTTTTGTTTGATACCTCTAATGTGAGTTTTCTTTAACAATAGCACTTAAACTATGGCGATTTAACAATAACGATAGTGGCAAAAAATCGAGGCATATACTAGTTACAAAAAAATCAAGGATCCAAGTTGTTGCCCTGCGTGTGTGTATACCAAACTACAGTTGTACAACTCTACGATACATCATACATTTTTAAGATAGATGATTTAAACTATAGAGCTAATCGAGTTACTTTTACAGTAAAAAATAAAACCTACCACTGCATCTAGGCGTGTATATATCTAACCTTCTGGAATAATATATATTTATATCCGACCGATGCAATTTCCAACGTAAGTCAAACCAAAAAATGATTTGCTTAGAACCTAAAAAAAACACAGTTTTCATATCCCCTGTTACTTTGCAGTTTGTACTTGTTTGACGTTAGTTTGGATGGTGTAAGATTTTCTTAACATGCATCCATAGGTCGTAGCACAATGATTTCCACTTGAATCACCTTAGGAGAGTTAGTATTTGTATATTTTTCATCTAATTAATGTTTCATTTTACCAATGACTAGATGGTCCACGGTATGGTGTCTACCCCCTACAAAAGTGTTAATGTTTCAAATCATTACAAGTGCAAGGTTGGATAAAATTTTGTGAAATAAAATTTGTTTTAAAAAATGATTCATTCTCTTTTGTTGTCATATCACTTTTGCTCTCTTGCTTTAAGAGACACATTACATTGTACTCCAAAACAACTAAACGCATAACCTCTTACACCAAAAGGTGTTACTTAATCATATGAATATCATCACCTCACACATCCTCCACAATATGCACACGTAAGTTGAACATTATATCGTCACTTAAATGTTCATATGAGATCTTTCATATTGAATCGTGCTTCTATCATTATACGAGTACTAGTCCTGTAAGGGCACTTGGAGCTGCCCTAGTTTCTTTACTTTACTTGCTTGTCGATCGAATGAGCATCACTTTGACAATTACTTCAAACTCCACATTTCCTTATTTTAGTTGAAACCACTATCTCAATTTGCGTAATTTACTCCATTGTAAGGTGTGAATTTTGATTGGTTGTAAAAACTAACAAAAACAATCAAAAAAATATGAAGTGGTTTTGTGAAAAACATGGTCAATTTTTAATTTTTTCATAGCGCAGTGTATTTAAATTTCAAAAGTACTATGACTACACGATGGAATAAAATTAAAGTAGACATATTTTACAACGAATAAATTAACACTTCGAAATTAAGTTAGAAGAACCCATGGGATTCCTCCTCGCAATATCCAAACAAAAGCAATGAAACTTGTGCTTCATGCAAGCCAATTTCCTCCACGTCCCCATACACGTGTCATCACCGTGCATTCACCCTTCATCTTTATAAACACCCTCTCTACACACCTCATTCTCATCATCTCTCTCCTCATTACACTCTCTCTCTAGATTGTTAGCTTCCTAATTTCATCAATGGCTACTTACGATCGCGATCGTCACCCGCAACAGGTTCAGGTCCACACCATGCACCAGCGGTTCGACCACCAAGGCGATAAGTCGCACTACAATCAACATCAACAAGGTCCGTCAAAGAGCAAAATCCTAGCCGTCTTGACTTTGCTTCCAGTCGGTGGAGCTCTACTCGGTCTCGCCGGAATCACACTAGCCGGTACCATGATCGGACTCGCTGTCGCCACTCCGGTTTTCATTATCTTCAGTCCGATTATCGTTCCGGCGATCTTAACGATCGGGCTGGCGGTGGCCGGATTCTTGACGTCCGGAACATTTGGGTTGACCGGTCTGATCTCGTTGTCTTTCTTGGTGAATATTTTAAGGCAGGTGACCGGAACGGTGCCGGAGCAGGTTGACTCGGCGAAGAGACGGTTGCAGGATTTGGTGGAGTATACGGGCCAGAAGACGAAGGATGTGGGTCAGACCATTCAGGATAAGGCTCATGATATCGGTTCGGAGGGTCAAGCTCATGGTGGTGGTCAGGTTCATGTCGGTGGTCAAGTTCATGGTGGTGCAAAGGAAGGACGTGGTGCGAAGGCTTGAGTTATGATGGAGTTGGATAAATGTGTCGAGTCATGTGTGTGTTTTTAATTTTATGGTGAAATAGAGTAATGTACTTTTGGTTATAAATATCGTTTATGAATGTGAGTTTCCTTCGTTTCGACTGCGATTGTTATGTGATGAGGGTTTATCTTGTTTTGATTTTGGGGATCTTTTCTTTTTCTTGCTCTTTTAATATTATGCATTACATATTATGAGGTGTATATGTTACTATGTTACGACTAATTTCAGCTGATCATATATGTAAATATGTTTGTGTATATAATTTTTAGGGAAAATTACTAGAATGGCCTAAGTTCACTGATTTTTTTTTTTCAAAATGACTTTGGTTTCATGGGTTAAAGTCAAAATGCCCCCATCCATTAAGAACATGACACATACCCCCTCACAGGCTACATGGGTTAAGTTCAGCTCGCGCTTTTTCCAGATCAAAAAACACATAGACCCCACTTCCAACCAATCACACGGGTCTTTATCTGACTTAGCCAACGCTTTTATGTCCCCGGCTAAATTTTGAAACTTTAGCCCGCGCTTTTTTTTTTTCAAATTCCTAGCTGGCGGTTTTTAGTTTTTATTTATTTATTTTTTTTTTTACTTTTAACAAATACTTTGATTGGGATTTTTTTTAAGTGATTCTGCACGCTTCCACCACGTACCACTTAATAACGCTTCCACCACGTACCACTTAATAAACATCACATATTTATTATTATTTTTGTTAATACAAAAATAATCAATATCCAAATTTTTACCTCAAAAGAATTGGTCATAATTCTTTTCGCTTTTACCCAACTCATAACTCCAATACTTTTCCAACTTAAACAATGAAAGACTCGAATATTATATCCGGTGGTGAGAGCCTTAAACTCGGGGAAGACCTTGAGTATCCACATCTAGTTCAATCATAATAAATAAAAAAATGTTAGTGGATTATATCTAAAACACTAATAAATACCACTAGAATAAATTAAATTATTTACCTTCAACGCCCAAGGAAATCCTTCAAGGGTAAAGTTTAACGTTTTCTTTTTTTCGAATAAATTGTGGATCCCCGCATATGTATGTTCCCATAAATAGCTCCCCTATGGGAATTCGTTCCACTCGTTTAAATTGTTTACCAACTTCACAAAATCCTTATCTAACAATGTATTATCTTGGGTTCCCATAAACCCTTCGTGTACCAAAAGCAAAAGGCATAAACGGACCACGTCTTCATCATTATCATTTGTTGGTAAATGAGTTTTCAAAAACTTTTTAAACTGTCCTAAAGTCAATTTTTGTCCACATAAAACACGCCCCCTAAAAGAATCATTAAAAGAAGAGATACGGAGATTCTTCCTCCCAAACCAAAAACCCGTGATTACGCAAAACTCCTTGGGTCCAAATGTTAACAAAACGTCACCAAAACTATAAGTCATACCGAAATATTTAGGATTCCGATTTGAAACTAACTCATGATGAGAAATAGCTTGTATTAATAGAGAATTAGGTAAAATACATCCTACACTAAGCCAAGGCCCATCCAAATCGCTAACTGGTTTGGATTTAAATAATTTTTTATAACCTCACACACTTTTAATGAGCCTCTAAATTTAATGATTGCCTGCATAAAGAAAAATAAATAAACGTTAAGTGGAATATTAAATTATGAAGTCTCAATAAGGGTGAATCACTTACATATTACAAGTCTCAATAACCATTTTTAATATTATTCCCACGTTCTCTTGCATCTGTGATTAGTGTTTCATTAGGTATTTAACCATTTTTATAGTCCACTCATGTTTTAACCATTTCCAGACTACTGTTAACATTTTGTGAAAATATCAAAATTAAAAGAAGTGTTAACAAATGTTCTTTTTAAACCATATTTGATAATTTTTTATTTACACGTGAAGACAAATGTTCAAGGGACCATCAGACAAAAAGTTCATAGAGAAAGTTCATAATTTTCTATGAGGATACAATCCTAACCCAAACATATACATAAAAATTGGTATCATGAATTCTTATAGAACCTCTTTTAAGCTTGTCTAACATGAATTCCCGTTGTAAAAATCACCAATTTCAAAAAGGAAAATTGGATTTAATTAATCCCAACTTTGATGGTTTGACCGCTGTCAGTCCCACTTTCAATACTGTACCCCACCAGTCCCTACTTTTGACCTATTTTCCAACACCAGACCCCCGTCAAATTTATGATAACGCCGTTAAGTCTTACAGAACTTTGACCGCTGTTTTCACTCAGTTAAACTCCGAATCACGAGTTGGTCAAGAAGAGAAAGTTGTAGAGCTCATCGAGGGGAGTCGATTAGTGTGATTATCTCAATTTGGCCGGAATTTTGACCGGAACCACTGCCGGACCACCGTG
Source organism: Stevia rebaudiana (assembly GCA_009936405.2). NCBI lineage: Eukaryota > Viridiplantae > Streptophyta > Magnoliopsida > Asterales > Asteraceae > Stevia > Stevia rebaudiana. Next base: position 7,396,330 of record WOUH02000009.1, read on the forward strand.
TCTCCACCGCCGGACCACCGTGTCTTGGCCGAAAACTTAACGGCGTTAGTGTATATTTGACGGGGGTCTGGTGTTGGAAAATAGGTCAAAATTAGGGACTGGTGGGGTACAGTATTGAAAGTGGGACTTGCAGCGGTTAAACCATCAAAGTTGGAATTAATTAAATCCAATTTTCCTTAAATATGTAGTCAAACTCATAATGTATACAAAGATTAAAATGTCACGTGATATAAAAAATGATAAAATTAAAATTTCAAACACATTTGACATAAAAAAAAAGTCAAATGGCATTACTACAATAAAAGCATAATAAAATTTCAATCCATGCAACTTTGAAGTTTAGAGCTAAAGAATATAAGAGCTATTATATTATTTTAAATTTTGAAAAAAAGGCTTAATCGAGTTATTCGGGTTGACCCGCAACCCGAATAAATTTAAATATATAACCCGAAACCCGACCCTATTAGTAATTCGGGTTAGTCGGGTTGACCCGGATAACCCTATTAACATATGTTGACCCGATTAACCCGACCCTAATAAGCTTAATCGGGTTCGGGTCGGGTCGGGTCGGGTTAATTGGGTTCGGGTATTTTAGACACCCCTATTTTTATCTATGCATAAATTTAAGAGGAGAAAATTAGAAAAATACAAAAACATAAGAGAATCACTAAAAAATAATAATAATAAGAGTTAATTACACTTTTCGTCCTTTATGTTTAAGCAATTTTTCAGTACATGTCCTTTAAATTCAAAGTTGATGAGAATCTTCCTTTGTGTTTTGAACAATAGTCCGTTTTGTCCTTTGATCTAAGTGTCGTTAAAATTTCCACTTAAGTTAGTAATATGCCATGCAAATGAGTATTTTTGTTTTTTTTTTTTTTTAAATAGAGAGACTATTTTTTTTTTAAATCTGATTTCAGTATTTCACAACTCATTAAAGATGCTGGCGAGACACCGGCGGCAGTCAACTGGTGAGATACCAACAGTGGGTTGGTTAAAGATGCCGACATTGAGGTTGATTGAAGTTTCGATGAATATGCTCACCGAAATCGTGCCAGAAGAGTGTGTTACTGATCGGTGCCCCGCCGGCGTTAGCCGGATTCCGGCGAAGAGTTATGTTCTTTTGCACTTGGAATCACTCCATCACCAATCGACGTACAGTCGCCCCCCTATGAATCTTCACCAACTGTATCTCGCCGACAAGGGATGAGGAGCCCATTATGCCGGAATCATCGTCGGAGAGGACCTTCCCCTCTCTGAAATTTGGGTTGCCGTCAATTTCTATCTCTCGAATTTGCAAAGATTTTTTAATTTCAGTATATAGGATTTTAATTATTTATTTTTTTAATATATAGGCTTTTAGTAAATTACAAGATTGACCCCTTTAAGTTAAAAAAAAAAAAGAATCAACCCATATGCATGGCACATGGCTAACTTGACTGAAAGTTTTAACCACAGTTAGATCAAAGGACAAAGTGGGGTATTTTTCAAAACAAAAAAGGACGCTTCTCATCAATTTTGAACGTAAAAGACAAGTACAAAAAATTGATGCAAACATAAATGATGAAAAATGTAATTTACCTTAAAAAAATATAATCTTTGTCTTGTTTGTGTTTTGTTTGACTCGTGTGTGTGTATTATTGGGAAATGAAATAAATATTCGTTAAAATGACATAACTAACACATGTAAGGCAATAATGTGAAAGGATTAAACTCTAGTGCGATATGTTGATATGCTCTCTTAGCTAAAAATCTTAAGTAATCTAAGATACAAATAAAAGACTATATGACACTACAACAAACAAGCTTTTTCCAAACAACAAGGCGGAGAGTTTTCCCGACAACAAGTTGTCGGCAAAGGTTTTACCGACAACAAGTTGTCGGCAAAAGAGTCATCGGCTAAGTGTTAACGGGATAAGTCGGATGAGTTGTCGGGAAATGTAACCTCAATCCGACAACGAGTTGTCGGCAAAAGTGAATATTATTTTCTTTAAAAAAAGAGATTAAACAACAATAAATGACGAGCGGAAAAATTTTTTTAAAAATTATTTCTCTGTCCCGACAACGAGTTGTCGGGAATGCGTAATCTCA
>WOUH02000009.1:7398520-7417482 GCA_009936405.2 Stevia rebaudiana
GTATTTTTGATTTCCTTTAAACAATGTAATCTTGGTTGCTTAATCTATGAAACTTATTAATAGTAAACCATTGTGTTTATGAACAATCATGAGGTCACGCCGGTGTTTCTGCCACCGGCAGGGTGTGACAATGTCGTTGAACTAAGACTTCATTGGCAACTAAGAAAATCACTTATAAATATAAAGCTTGTGTTTTATTTATGTTGATACTCAATAATTTGTACTTTTGTCGTTGGTTCAAGCTACGTAACAATCTGCCTATGATAAACTTGTTTTTACAACTTAACTAAATTCGAAATTTCAAACAATTAAAAACGCTTGTGATCATAACCTTTAAACCAAAGCGTAAATTCAAACCGATACAAAAGAAAAGAAAACACAAAAACCCATCCCATCCCATCCTATCCAATCAAAATGAATCCAGAAGATTTAAATAACTAACAAATGACGAAACAACACAGAATTTCATGATAAATCTGGAAATTCGATCTTATCCAAGGTACATATGGATTCCAATCGCTAACAAGAAGATGCAAATAAGCGCAAAATAGATAACCGAATGAACCAAAATCGAGACACCACTCGTCTGAAAATTACCGAATTCAACAACTTTGTTGCGACCCGGTATCTGAATCAGCAATCCCGGCGTTAGCAGTATGAAGAGAACTACCGCAACGAACACCGGTCCCCAATCCGACATTTTGTTTTCTTCTTCGAGCTTCAGATCAAATTGTTATCTGATTTTTTATTTATTTCTGTACAGGTTGTGAGTATGTGCGATTAGTGTATATACAGTTGCATTTAAGGATCAACAATGGAGGAAGAGACAAGATAGGTATGACTGTGAAAGAAGAAAAGTGAAGCTTCGATTGCTTACTCAAGTTATCCTGATTCAAAGTGAATTACACATCACACATGTGAAGGACGCGTTAATGGGTTGGGTTTTAAAGAGTAATTGCATTCTAGTCCTTTAACTTTATAGGTTTAGTGCGATTAGTATTTTTCTTTTTCAAAATGTTTTCATAAAGATCAATGGATCATTAAGAAAGTTATGCGTACGATGTGCTAATATATCATATTGGACTCGAGGCCCACCAAAGCTTGATGTTAAAAACCTAAAATAATATAATAATAATAAACTAAAAGAATGCGTCTAATTCTATTTAATTTATTAGAATTTACCCTTGTATTATAGTTGTGCATATATTTACCAACATTCAGTTATTTCATGTTTTAGCATCTAAGGGCATGTGTTATAGACTTATAGTTACCCTTGTGTATTGTTCGTCCCAAATGTGGGGGGTAATGGAGGTGTGGCACAACATTCTCGTATTATTTCTGCAAGTTGAGGTACCAAAGGTGCATTTGTTGCTTTTGTGTCTTCAACTTATCTTTAGTTGTATATATAACAATAAGGGGGTGGTATGGGGCATGAAAGGGGTGGTGTAATTTTTTCACGTTGTGGGTTGTGTGGCACATCACCTTCCTGGGCCGTGAAAGGTGTCGTGAGAGTGGGGCCGTGGGAGCTTTCGCACTGTGAAAATTGCAGACTTTGAAGAATATTGGCGTTGAACGTCTATGTTGAAAAAAATCAAATGAACCCTATAAATACCAATAATTCACCTTATTTATTTTACACCAAAACCATTCTCGAACATCTTTCAAATATAGCTTTCTCTGACTACTTGAAACATGGATCCAAGCAACAATAACTGTCAGGCACCGTGGACTAACGAAAATGATGATGTGTTAGCAAAAGCTTAGGTCCAAGTTCACTTTGATGTTGTAGTTAGCACTCACGCATTAGTGTTATGAGAATGTGTAGTCACTCAATTTCACACACTTCTTTAGCGTGAATGGATTTGTAGTTTTGTAAATGCCATCGGTTAACCACTAAATGACGTAACTTGAACGTAAAACTGCAAGATTTGAGGCAATTTACAATGTGTACAATTGTGAACCGCAGTGGAATGAAGACATCATGGATGCGGCTCAAAATCAAAACCAAGTTGCCATGGGCAGTAGTTTCAACCACATCAAGATTTGAAACATCGTCAATTCAACCGCTTTTTTCTAGTTAATTATTTTTTTTAATTATGCAATGCTATATATTATTTTAGTATATTTAATTAAATTCGATTAGAAAAGAAAAACAAAACATTTAAATTTTCACATTACTCTCACTCACATATGATATTTTCACATGACGCGTTTGCCACGTGCAAATTACTTTATTTTCACATCTCTTTCAAACATCAATCACACAAAAATACCACCTGCCTTTATTTTTTTTGAAAAGTCGACATCATTAAAAACGAGACCCGAAACTCAAAAACCAGGTTGGGGGAGCCAGACAACCAAACAGACAGATTACCACATGCCCTAACTATGCATTCTCACACGAATATACCACACGTCCTAACTATGAATGTATGTATGAGTAGTCTAGTAATTAATATGCAAAAACAAAACATAAAGTTTAATTTAGGATCATATAAAATTTATTAACAAGAAACACATAAAATAGTGCCTAATGGCTAATTCAGTTAAGATTTAGTACCAAGCTAGACCGACCCAAAAACCAGTTTTCTCACCGAAGAAACCAGAACAGTCCCAAATTCCAGTTTCTGTTTTTCTGGTGTTCATAACAATATTAATAAAGCAATAAAGCAAATGATAGTTTTCTAACAACAAAATCACCAATCACTTTCTTTTCACAAATTGATTCACTTCAATAAGCAAACAGAATAACAGAATAAAACAGGACCAATATAAAACACAGTTTTAATGGGCAAAAAGTTCAGAACTTTAAATGCTAAAATAGTCATATTTGGCTTCTAAAAGCTTCCTCTTTAAGCATAGTTCAAGCGAAATATGTCGTTGTACACGTAAAAGCTTCCTTGGGGTGTCGGCATCAAATGGAACATCTGCACATAAACAGCCAGCAGAAAACGCATCATATCCTTTTACTGTGTTTTCATAAAATAAAATTAGCAAATTAATATTTGTATATACAGTTAAAAGCTTTTTGAAACTAGATAATATTGCAAATACTTGGGAAAAGAAATATTCCAAACGATCAAAGAGGCAAAATTGCAAAAATCTTTAATTCTGCATGTACCACCTTAATTCATTATGATAATCATCACATCTCAGTTGAGAAGCAGCAACAAACTCACCATTACATATTCAAGATCCCAAATTCTTTAACTTTAAACCACAAACACACAAAATAATTTGAGTCAGCGTATATGTATACTGTTTGCACCCCTTAAGTCCTTAACAAATTATAATCTAATGCAAAACTTTTGTAGCACTCTTAAGCAACACAAATACATAACAATATTGCATGTGGGTTTTCATAAATATAAGTTTTAAATATGACCTAAGAAAAGAAGACATTGCTTAGAAATATATCAATATACGTCCATGTCATTGTCTATTGATGTATTCAACGTTTAGCAAGATAAAAACAAACAAACAAAACAAACATACCCAGTATAATCCTACAAAAATTAGCAAGATAAAAAAGGCATATTAAAATCTGAAGGTACTGGAATTATCTACAAGTTCATCATTCACTCAAAATGCAATTCAAATTTTGGAATTGCAACTAAGATCTGTATTTTAGAAATTGCATTATTGTTTACAGCAAGGAACTAAGGAAGGAAGTATCACAGGTTTCATATCTCATAAGTAATTCAATGTGGTTTCATGGGATTTAAGAAATCAAGAACATTTATGAATAAGTCAATAATTAAGGGACAAAGAAATCAAGAACTCATGTGTACAAAAGGTTTGTGAGATTTGTACATTAACTCATTTCTGAAAAGTACCAATGTTTGCGATAAATATACTACCTTATGAGAAAATAAGAAAACTGCTAAGTCATTTTGATCAAATTAGGCATCTAAATTATTAAAATAAACCTCCAACATCTATTTGCCAATTTATCACAAGTGTGAAGTCTTTACATAAACTGAGAAACATTAACAATCCACATTTAGTAATCAAATGATACTGCAAACCGTAAATTTTCAATGTTGAACTACAAAAGTGCATGGAATATGTGCCAACAAAAAAGCTTTCTGTTTACGCACAAACATGCACCAATAACTAAGCATATGCATCTCAAAACAGATGCACAATTCAATTTTATGCATCTCAAAACAGATGCACAATTCAATTTTATGCATCTCAAAACAGATGCACAATTCAAATTTTATGCATCTCAAACAGATACACAATTCAATTTTTATGCATCTCAAAACTTCCTTTAAACATCATTTTATTGCTAATTCCACTCATAGGAGATAACTCCTTGTGCGCATTATTACAGCACTGTACAGAATATACAGACAAATGCGTTCTAAAAACAACAATAACCAATAGGTACAGTAATCATACACATAACAAGTTCATTCATCCGCACCACCAAATCTAACTTCCCGATCGCTAAATTAGGGTTTAAAATCCAAATCTCGATATCAAACAATATTCAAACAGATATCACATAAACACATCAAACAAAAGTGAACGAGTATATATATATATACCTGACTGAACTTAAGAGCGTGTTGTTCACCGGCGAGCTGGAGATTGCCGCTCACAAACACAAGCATACCACCGGCGGGACCGGATGGCTGGCAATCGACGGTGGTGATGCTATGTTTGCACTGCTGAAAAGGAAGAGATGTGAGCTTGTTGACGATGTTCTGAGAGCCTTGAATCTTCTGACCTTCGAAGGTCAGCATGGAGGACTCCTGGTACAAACTGGATAATCCGGCCCGATTAGTGTCGAAGGTGGAGTAGTAATGCTCCACAAATGCTTTTGACAGAGTGTCTGGATCCATCTCGTTCTGCGTTTGTTCTCTGTTGAAGAATGAAGAATGAAGAATGAAAATGAGGAGCCCTTTTTGTAGACCTTCGATCTTGTTTGGTTAGCGGATACAAAACGCTACTCGGAATGGAGTATGTGACGATGGGACCTTGACACCTTATTGATTGATTTGATTCTAGATTTAAAAGATTTTTTAATTTCTTTAATAAAATTATTTGCCATAAAAAGGAAATTTATGGGTTCAAATTCCTACCTAAAAAAAGATTGATGTAAAAAGTTTATGTCAAGAAAAAAGGGAATTGAGGGAGATATGAAAATTCGCATTTGAGTCCATTTAGTTTTAATTTATTTTCAAATGCGTTTCTGATTAACGACGTTAGTGTTTTTCTTTAGTCTATTAAACCCCTAATAGCGTTGTTCGCATCCTAAATCAATTACTAGAATCATGTGTTTCTTTGTAGAGGTTAAAGATTAAGCCTTTTGTTGCTTTGTACAGGTCTTTCTAGTAAGACTTGTGAGGCCCATATTGAACCTTCCAACCTTCAAGAACTTCTGCAAATTTATGACGTCTACTTTTTCAATACAATACAATTCCAAAATAAAACCAGATGATATGGCTGGTAATTCTCCTAAAGATAATCGAACTGCTATAATCATGTGTTTTTTTATCAAAAACACTAGAGATGGAATATTGGAAACATCAAATTCATGAGCTTTACTGGTTGGTTCCAACAGATTCAAGTGATCATGAATCTTTGAAAAGTATGAATCTTTCATTCAATCAACGGATTTTACATGAATCTTTATTGAATTGTCTAAAGGAGTAACTTTGTAAAATAGTTATCAAGTTTCAAATGTGTTTCAGATAGGTCGCTCAAGTTTACAAGTGTTTCAATTAAGTCACTTAACTTCCATGTTTTATTTAAATTATGGGTTTTAACAAGGTTTTTTTTTTGCATGATTTTTTTGTTTCAACTAAAAGATAACTTTTTTGTTTTTGTTTATGCTAATATGGAACGGTGACATGAATTTTAGTTTCTTTTTTCTATTTTTAAATGAATTAACCTGTTTTTAATTTTTTTTAATATAATTATATAAATTATAAATTTCAACTCCCATATGTTATCTTCCATTACTTTATTGAAACAAACAAAATTCGATGATAACCCTAAAAGTTTTAGTGATCCGATTTTGGCAAAAGATGCATCAGTTACTTAATTGAAACACTTTTTAAAGTTGGTTACTATTTTGTGACATTTTCCCTTGTCGAAACCTACATGTTATTGATTTTAGCCGGAAGTTGTTATGTGACGACACAATTATGTTGATCTTAGAGCTAATAACTTAGCTTGAGACATACATCCGATGATCCGACATTTGCCATACTTGACGTACTTGCAGTTATATCAAACCTAATTGTGTGAACCTAAATGTTATTGATTTTAGTCGGAAGTTGTTCACCGAAGGCACAAGTATGTTAATCTTGGAGCTAATAACTTAACTTGAGCCATACAACTGACGATCAGAAATTTGTCATCCTTGACGTACTTACAGTTGTATCAAAAGTCAAAACTTATTTTAAGAGATGGAACGGTTTTGATTTTGTTTGGAGAAATCACTGATACCGAAAAAGAAGAACAGTGGTTGGATTAAGGATAAGGGCATACTAATCTTTTAACATATTATTTAACTACTAAAAAATCAAAATCTTTAGTCAGGATTCAGAAAGATGCAATTTGTAATAATTTAAAGTAGAAGGACTCGAAATGAAAATTTTAGATAATAGGAAAGCAACATGCAATTTTGAGTAAAGGTTAAAACATAGATTGAAGTTTACCAAATAGTTTTGGACTTTTGGTTAATTACGAGATCGGTATAATCCGATTAGTAGCCCAAATAACCAGACAGCTGGATCGCACCTATCCTGCTTAAAGAGCCGTTAGACGACCGAGTTTCTGCGCCCGACCCGCGTGACCCATAATTAGGCGGTTTGAAGCACCGATTTCTACATTTCCCCAATCGAAAAGAATATTGGAGCTTTTCACATCCAAAATTTTAGGGCAATGACGATGACGGATAACCACTTGCAAACGCAGTTGAATTCGGAATTCCAGTATTGGTTTCCAGTTCTTCGTCGATTTCCCCCCGACGATCCATTTTTTGCTTCTGGAAATATTGAGCGGGAACTTCTTGCCAAACAGGTTCGTCCTTTGTTCCTTTAAGTATGCTGATTTTCAATCGGTTTGTGATTTTACATCTAGTTAGTTCTCGTTGTTATTCATAGATTTGAGATGCTAATTTCAGAAGCTAGATATGTACTATTCGAAAGTTAGTCGAGAATATCAGTTGGTTTAATTTTATTTATAGAATCGATGTGATAGTCTTTCAAGGATGGTGATGAAATTGATAGTATATAAGTGAAACCTTACATTAATGTATGTCATGACCCCTTTGTGAGCAAATTTATGTGCAGTAGTGCTCATCAACAATCAACCTAAAGTATAACAACCTTACAATTCCTCTTATATGTTAGTATGTAACCAAAACAGCTTTTACACTTTGATGATGCAACCCATTTGACATCAAATAATTAAAATCCAACTTTTATTTTAGGTTAAAGCTGTTAGTGATAGTTATTAGCTTGAATGACATTGTATTAGTAGGTTACAATAAGATGGATACTTTCTGAGATTACCGATTCTAAATATATGCTTATATCCTGCTTTATGATTAATTAGTATTGGAGAAAGGTTGAAATTATTTTCCAGCAGCCCAACATCTCTAATTAGTTTGCCATCTTTGATTGAGCCGCTTTATGATTAATTGAGTTTTGATTAATTTAACACTCTTTGTTATTATCTCCAGGTTGCACTAGATCTTACCGAAGAGGAAAAACAGCAGCTTAGAAATTTGGATGATGAAGACAGGTACTGTCGTATTTTTTGTTAAATTTGTTTAATTGTTTTTTACCGTCCTACATTGGCATGTTAGCTAACAAAATTTTGTGCTATAAATTACAAAGTGTAAAGTTATTATGACCTTGAAGTCTTGGTTTAGGTCTATTGATGGTGGCCATGAAGTGAACATAAAACAAGTTATGTTTGTCAACATTCATATATTTAAATTGAGTAATCTTTTTGTTTTAACACGTAATTAAACTAATCGGTCCTGATGTCTCTTATATTACATTTGAAAACAAGTTATCTTTGTCAACGTTACTACTTATTAAAATTCCATTAATATACCATGACTGACTAAAGTAGTATTTGTCGTTATCAATTATTATTTAATATTCCATGGATGTTACTTTTTATTCACCTCTGCATGTCAAGGAAAATTTTGAACTAAAACAATCATGCCTTCTTTCAATGTATAACAGTATAAGACATTGAAAGACAATTGTGAGTCTAATCATGGATGACATTAATGAGGTGGAGTGAAACTGTTAAAAGTTTGATAAGTTTGGAGTATAAATGCAGTTTTTAAACTTTTGGGTTGAACATGATTATCTTGGTAAACCATAGGGAGGAAAACTGTAATTAACTCTTTAATTAAATATGCATAAATTTATGTATAATTTATCCGGTAGGTGTAAAATAACAGCAAACTTGGACAAAAGAAGCGACAGTTACAATTTAATTTCATACATTCATCACACACTTTCCTAACATTCATCACACAATTTAATATGATCGTCTACGACATTGTTTATATGTTTTAACTTCAACTTATTTTTGTTTTGGGTAGTGAAGTGACGTGTCCAATTGTTGGTTGTGGGGCCCACTTGAGATCTTTGGCAGAGTTTGAAGATCATTACAATGCGAGGCATACAGCCTCTTGTTCTGTCTGTTGTAGAGTATACCCCACATCTCGCCTTCTTGGAATACACGTGTCAGAGGCGCATGATTCTTTCTTCCAGGCAAAAGTCGCACGAGGCTATCCTATGGTAATTCTTTATCTTTTATTGCATCTTGCTATCGGGTTTTTTGGCCTAAACGGGTCGGGGTGGGTCAATATGACCGATACTTGCCCAGTTTTCTTTTTAAATTATTAACATATTATACATAAGTACAACTGGGTAGTATTTTTATGACAAAATTACATAAAAAAATTCTTTTAGGTTTTTATAAAATTGCAAGTTTCATCCTTTATTTTAAAAAGCTCAGATTTCATCCTTTTATCTTTAAACTAACTGGCATTATATATTATGTTAATTCTTTTAAAATTACTAAAACGCCCTTACTAGTAAAGGATTAAAACTGCTGCAACTTTTAAAAGTTAAAGGACGTTTTCAGTTTTTGTCTATTTTTATATTTTAAAAAAAAGACAAAAACGTTTTTAGATTAAATAAAAACATTTTATTAAAAAGTTATAGTAGGTTTTAAGCATTTTAGCGCACTTTGAACAACTTTCAATCCATTTGACCCACCCCCTTCCTTGATAGATGCTTTTTTTATTTTCTTTCTTCTTTCTGTTTAATTTTGCAGTTATAAGTTAAAAAGTGTCGCATCTAAATGTAGTATATTTATAAAACAGTATGAATGCCTTGTTGAGGGATGTGGTGTAAAGCTCAAAAGCTACAAAAGTCGGCATCAACATTTAATCGACAAACACAACTTCCCTTCTTCATTCGAGTTTTTCAAAAAGGCTCAACCATCAAAAAAAGAAAGATTTAAGAAAAAACAACAGAAACAACGCGATGCAAGATTTACAACTGAAAATGAAGAAGAATCAAGCGCGATGCAAGTAGAAGAAGAGACCCTGAATGGTCTTGTTTCTGCTGTTTCCAAATTATCTACTTCTGACTCCACTCCTTCATCTATCAGTTTTGGTCGTCGCAATACTCGTGGGTTGACTTTTGTACCTCGTGTTGTTCAGCGTGAAACGAAGAAATGAAGTTTTGTAATACGTTAAGCGAGTTATTGTGGTAAGCAAATTACGGTTACAATGGAGTGTTTGGTTGAAAATTATTATGTATTTTTGAAACGATAGAGCTCATTGTGGTATGTTGGTTTACTTACTGAGAATGTTGGAACCTTTCTCTTAAAGCCGTGTTAGAATTAGCTAGAATATTTCAGTCTAACCGAATATTATTATACAGTAACGGGCTGTTTGGCAACTTCTGAATGTGTAAGTGTTGAACCAGTAAGAGATCTGAATCATTGAGTAGTGAACCAGTAAAAGGTTTGAATTATCAAAAGCCAATATAATGCTTAATTGTTTAAAGGCATATGTCTGACCAGTTCAGATAAGAGGTCTTTAATAATTCAAACTCAATATAATGCTTAACCATTCAGAAACAAATTTGTAAATCATTCATACATCTGCTCGCGAAACAAAAATTCTAAACCATTAAATGAAAAACTAGTAAGAGGTATAAATCATTAATAGATCAATTAAGAGTTAAACAAATACCTCCCAAGTGCCATATAAGAAGGTTGGGTTCAATTATTAACAGAATAAATGATATGGTGTCGTATCCTTGTAGATGAGAAAAAACAAGTCAGCGGTCGTTAATTTTGTGAGTGTAGATGGTAATCCATTCAGGCATTGCCAGCAAGGAAAGGATGACGAAACCCCCAACCACGTCACCTCCCAAAACAACCAAAATAACAAGGTGATTTACCAAAGGTCATCTGACTATTGCACATTAGCAACTTCGGTCCTTTCATATTTAAATATTGTGTTTTATAGTTAGAAGTAAGTACTCAAAAAAAAATCTTGGTAGAGGCAATGCATCTTATTAAGGAGGTCATAAGTTCAAATCCAGGCAACGGATGAAATATTTGGAGTAGTTTATGAGTAAAAGTATGATAAATTTGCTATTAAAAAGGCACATAAAAATCAAACATCTCGTTAAAACATGATACGAGTGTCTTGGAATAGCTTCCTAATAAATCGTTATAGGTGGCTTGTGTAAGCTTAATAGAGCATTCGTCATCATCCTCGCACTTGTAATTGTAATATGTATAAAACTCATATTTTTTCATATTATTTAAATTACTTGTAAAACATCATGCAATTCATTTCTCACGTATTTTCATATTAAATTAAATAATATGTATTAATTTCTTTTTTATAATTCTCACTTTATTTGACTCACAGATACTATTAAAAAATGAATTTCAGGATCAAATGGTTTTCTCTCTTTCACTCATAGATAGTATTAGAAAATGAATTTGAGGATTAAACTATTTTCATAAAAATAGAGATAAGTGTGCTTTCTTCTAAAATTTGGAGGTGAGAAATGTGTTGTAAGAGCTAGTAGCTTTCTCATTCTTATATGTACTTTTTTAATTAAATAATACATCTTTATACTATTATTATTATATTTTATCTCTTATTAACTCACAACCATTTAAAAAAGCTTTTAAAAAACATCATTATCTTTTCTGTATTGTCCAACATCTCCATCTATATATTTTCCATCAAATATAAGGGTGGACAATTTTTTTTCTCACTCATCCACTCACCAACACTTACCCTCAACACCAAATTTTATGGACCCTACTCAAAGAAAATGAGAATCTACTATGAGGGAAATTTTCATTGGGAAACCATAAAGAAAAAGGGAACTAGGGAACATTTGTGTGCCGTTGATTTTTTTTGTATTGGATTATTTTTTTTGTATCGAATTATTTTTTTGTATCGAATTATTTTTTTATATTATAGATTAACGGTGCATAAGTGTCCCTCAGTTCTCCATTTTTTTATGGTTACCAAATAAAACTTCCTCCTGTACTATGAATGCTCTAAATCCTTATAGTTTCTCAAGTTTGAACGTGTTAGGACCAAAAATGAAAATATTTGAACATCAAGGGCTATTTGGTAACTGACGCAAGAGAGCAAGGTGCAATTTGCTTTTGGGTCCAACACTTCAACGCGTACAAATAACCCTCGATCTCGTCTGATTTCTCTTTATAATCTATATATTCAAAACCCCTAATTCTCTCTGCAGATCTGATACAAATCGAAAATTTTCTCCATCTCTTGATCATGGATGCTTTAGATTCAGTTTTCGAGCCATTGAGAGAGTTCTCAAAGGATAGCTATCGTCTAGTCAAGAGATGCCACAAGCCTGATCGTAAAGGTACGTTCTGAACAATTTCAGTTTTAATTGACTCAATTCAGCTCCTGATCTTGATCTGTATGTATGGATCTGAATGTTGATTTGATTGTTATCAGAATTCTCGAAGGTAGCGGTTCGTACGGCCATCGGTTTTGTGGTGATGGGATTTGTAGGGTTCTTCGTTAAGCTCATCTTCATCCCTATTAACAATATCATCGTTGGATCAGTTTAGAGGTAGATTCGATTCTTCTATATACTTTTACCTTTAAAACTTATTGATTTTGTCTTGATAGTTACTAGGAGGTCTGTACTGTTAAACATGAATTAGTTAATTAGATTGATTAGTTATTGCATGTTTATTTGTGGAATATTGAATCAAAATAAAAACCAAGAGGATCAACTGATTGAGATTCTCATGATTCAAGACTTCAAGTGTCTGGTGTCTGTATTCTATTTATGACGGTTCACAACGATATTGATACAATCTATGAGCGCAAAATATCTATGCATGTTATGCTTTATTTTACCCAATTTACTGACAAATATACCAGGATTTAACATGTGTTTAATAGGTTGTTAAGAGGTGTTCAATCAGGTTCAAACATTTACATATATATAAATTTAAATATTAAAAACAAAAAAAAAACTAAGCTTGTTAAGCTCACACACGAAACCTGATAAACTTCGTGTGGTTTTAGGAAAAAAGTTTAAATGGCTACCAAAAAAGTTAAATCTGTTCGCATTTGGTGAATTTGGTAGGCATAGTTTGGGATTAAATTCTTCGTTATGTAATCCTATTGTGTTTGACATTTGAAGCTTTGTTTTTAGGATCTTTTTACCAGATCAGACATCAAAATATCTACTGTCATGTTTTCTATGTTAACATCTTACTGATTTGGTTGCGAACCGTATATTTATTAATTGTATTTTTGGGCATTTCAGGTCATATAGTTTGTCAAGGAATGCATGGAGGATGATGGCTGTGTGCAAAATCTTTTAAAAAAGAGAGCTATGATACATGTATTGTAGGAACCTTTTTTGGTTTTGCTGTTTCAATAGAATGAGATTTGTTGTTTGATACTTAAATGTTGAACTTATTTGGTTTTTTTACATCATCTGCCTTCTGTTTTACTTTCTGCATTATTTATTTTTTTTCATCTTTTCTTTATTGTGCCACTTTTGATAGTTGTATATGTTACATGTCAGATGTCACAATGTTTTTGTTCTGTTAAGAGTAACATAAAGATTGAAATTTAGACATCCTGGTTGTAAATAAACCTAAAGACTTGAACTTCTTCATGGTCACTAACAACTAAAAAACACATTTATGGCTTGTTATAGAAGTAACATTGTATGTCATTAAAACAATAATATACCAACCACAAACAAACGGTGAAAGAGATTTTGTTGATTGAGATCAATTGAGTTCAATAACGTAGAACTGAACAAAAAAATAGTAGTGAAACTGCAAATCCTGTGTTTTGACTGTTTGTTCAATTCATGTTCGAAACATTGGCAGCCTAACAATAAACGAGTAATTCGTTTATGATCTTGTCTAAAACCACATGGTTGTCTTACTGAATCAACTCAACAACCGTAAGAGCATTGGTATATAATATTTAGTCAAAAACGCCTATCAGAGCTGATGTGGCCTCTCACTAGCTCACGTTCACAAAAATCCAATTAACTTTGTCACACTCCTAAATTTCCACCTCGGTCAGAGCCGCATATGAGGGAGCGACGGTTGGTTGACAGTCAGGATCCGAGTCATTGGTCAAGTCGACAGACACTATACGATGGTTCAACAAAAACATTTGATTTCGTTCAACAAGAAAAGTTATCGAAACAGTTTTCAAAGTTGTAAGTGTTTTAGTTTAAAAAAAAAAAAAAGAGTATAAGCCTGATCGGAAGCATAACAGTTTAAATAAAAGTGCCTAAGCAAAACAATTGCGTGCAAAAACATAGCGCGACTTTCCGAAAGTAAAGTGCAAGTTTTTCAGCTCAACAAAAACAGTTAAATAGATAATGCATGAGACGCCTTTAGTATGCTCCATTGTAATTTTTCTTTTTAATACTTGTATTGTTTTGTATATCTAGCTATTTGCTAGGTGTTCTTATTTTATTTTCTCGTTTGGCTACTAAAAAAAAAAAAAACTCACTAGAACATTACTCCCTTTAAATGTGAGTGGTGAGTGAGTATATTATACTCAATGATCTAATAAAGCATAAGAATGAAGATCGTATAAAAGTACGAAACAGAATTGCCTATAACAAAGTAACAAACCACAAATTTCTTTTACACGTGCACATAGAAAAAACTTAATATGCCAGCTTTGCTTCAAGGTAGAAGAACTTCAGTACTAACAGGCAACAAGTTAACAAAAAAAATAACAAACATACAAAAACAAGTAATCAAAATGTAAATTAATGAAAACATTCGCAAATATTCAACACTACCCTTGTACTAGAATTCAGCAATCAGGGTTTTCAATAGGTGTTTCATCAACAGTAGCTGAAGCCAATACCAACAAAGGTTCAGTAACACCGCTTTCTCTGAGCTCTTTTCTTGCTTTTCGGCGTTCACGTTGTAACCTGAACGATTCTCTCTTTCTATTTCTGTAACTGTTTGGGTTTTCTGGCTGTACTTCACGTGGGTAAACGCTCACCTGTTGTTTTGCACGTGTTTACAAATTGTATCAAATCAAAGTGGTAATAAGTTTATGAGAATTAACCTAAACAATATTTTACCTTTTTCCTGTCTGGTCCGAATTTCTCAAACTTCACTAATCCATCGATTAGAGAAAAAATGGTGTGATCTTTACCAATCCCGACATTCTTTCCTGGATGAACCTGAAAAATAGAGATAAAATTGTAAGTGCATCTCTTGAGTACAACTTCACTGGATTTCATAGTTTCTAAAGGATCAAGCCAATTAGGCAATTACACACAAATAACAAGAGAGAAAATCAAGATTCAGAAACCGCTGATTTATGTTTTACCAAAACATAATTTGGTAAAATCTGTGCTTGAATCAATTTGAAGAAAGCAAATTGTGATGCCTAAAGAATGGTAGACTATGTAGTGCACAAAACCAGACAAACACATCTAGATCCAAATAGTAAACTAAACCAACCATTATAGGCTATACATTTATGCAAGTTTATATTTTAGTGTCGTTGATCTAAGATATCTGCTTTCAGCAGCCGAAAATCAGCTCAAATTACTCTACCAACTGATATTATGGTCACAAATGGGAACCTGATTCAATTTAGCCAACTACAAAACGTAAGCCAACTGATTCAATTAAATGGCACATTGCCCATCTAGCATTGAAATTCACATTTAGTTCAAGAATTCTGATGAAAATTGGCAGAGTTAACTTTATTTACCAGTTGTGACTTGTGTACTTGTAAATTTTATACAAAAGTACCAATTCCTTCGTTTTGCTTGTGCATATGTACAATGGATTTAGGGCGTAATTCTAGCTAGATTGTTTTCACACAATTGCAAAGTAATTTAGATAAACGAAGCTGAAAAACCTTTGTTCCTCGTTGTCGAATGATGATTGCACCAGGTTTCGCGACCTGGTCACCGTAAATCTTAACACCGAGCCTCTGACCTTTTGAATCACGACCGTTCTTCGTACTTCCAGCTCCTTTTTTGTGCGCGTTCTGTATCGTTAACGGAGTTTTCACCGGCAGTGAAATTGAAATCTTACGAGCCGTCGGAACAGATCCAAATTCTCCTTTGAAGAAAGAAGAGGATGAACTTGAACCAAACGAGAGTCCTTTGAAAGCTCCAACCAGATTGAAACTAACAGCTGTCGCCATTATTCTGCAATAAAAACATCATTTCAGAATTCAATTACAAATACAATTAAACATAGAGTTAGGGTTTGGTGTTCTTACTCGGCGAGAACGAAGATGCTTGCCTTCAATGGAGGATGAAATTGGGGAAGAATGAAGCTATCACTGCTGGTGAGGAGGGGTTATGTATACCTTATCCTTTATGTATGTGCGTTCATGAACGTATTTTGGTGGATAATTCTCTGATCATGCCACGTTTGCTGGTTTATACCAAATACGGTAGACTAGCTTACACCAGATCGACCCAATCTATTTACCAAACAGTTTTTTTTTAGTTTAGCATAATCGTTACTGTTATGTTGAAAGCGTTTAGATTAGTTAGTATTTTACAGGAAGAAGAATTGTACATCGCAAAATTGATAATGTGAACACATTTATAGTTTAGTTTGGTGTGATGATGTCATAGACTTTCATATTGCATATTGTTAAAATGAGAACCATGTCATTAAGCTAAACCATATATAATGCCATATAATCAGTTGGTATCAGTTGAAAATGTTTCCTGGTTATAAATCTATCTCATTGAAGACATTATTTATGAGTATAATTATATGCTGAGAACAAAAATATGTGTATATATCTAAATTGTCGACTATTATCTGTTATTTCGATGTGAGTTTGAAAACCTTGTCTCATCGATAGATACAAACAATGATAATCTTATAAATATTAATCTCTTGATTTAAGATCTTTCTCATCACCCAAAAATATACAACATATATAAGATAGCATCTATGTCAAAGTATATGGATCTCACCAAGTCACCATATATGGAGACTAAAAATTCAATGAAATTTGGTAAGCACACGCAAACACATTAAAATTAAGAATTTAATTTTAGCTAAAAGAATGAGGTTTCTTGTTCGTATGTAAACATGTAAATTTGAAAAGAGTAACAAAAAGATATATACATACAATGAAACATTCTCGTTTACAATGGGATGTGTCGGTTTGGTTCGTGTATCGTTTTCGGTTTTTGGTTCTTAAATCCGGTTATTAGTCGAACGGGTTAAACAAAAAACCGTTTGATCTACTAGAGGTGTACATGCGAAACTAAATTTGGTAAGCACACGCAAACACATTAACATAAAAAAATTTAATTTGAGCTAAAAGAATGACATTTCCTGTTCGTATGTATGTAAATTTGAAAAGAGTAACATAAAGATATATATATACAACCAAACATTCTCGTTTATAATGGGAAGCGCCGGTTCGGTTCGTATATCGTTTTGGGTTTTTGTTTCTTAAATTCGGTTATTAGCCGAACAAAAACCGCTTGACCTACTAGAGGTGAACGGTTTTTCCCCCTATTTTGGTTCGGGCTAAGAACCGAATTAGTTAATTTCAAGGGTTGTTGGTTTAAACCGGATTGGCCATAAACCGGTTCGGTTTTCAAACTAGGTGTAGCATGACGGAACTTCCCAAACCGGTTGGGGTAGGTTTTGAACAAGTTGGAACCCTAAACCGCCGGTTTAGTACTAGTTTTGATGTACCGGTTTGCAGGTCCAGAGTCGAGTACTGGGTAGGAACCAATTGGTACTGGGTAGGGTTGGTTTGGAAACCGGTTTGGCCCAAACTGGTTCAAGGGATTGAGCGGGCCAGGTTTTACATGAACCGGTTTTTTTTCCTACATCTACCTTGATCGGTTAGCCGGTTTGTGAACTAAGGAACTTAATTTAAAAATTATAAGTTGATTTTTAATGTTGTTGTCTTGTTGATTGTACTAATCAATTTCGTTTAACTCCACTTTCAACTTTCTAACTAACAATCACTGCCTAAACAATAGATAATCACAATATATCGTACATTCTCGTTTACTCGACCAAACCCTAATCTTCCCAGTACCACTCACACTTCGGCTTATAAACAATAATAACCACAATCGTACATCTTCCTTGATCCAGACGATGAGAAACCGCATCGTCGTCTCGGAGAAACCACTATTCATCACCATCCTAATCGTCGTCATAATCACCGGCGGCCTCACAATCACCAGCCTCCACCGCACCGGCGGCACAAACCCCACCTCCATCCTCTGCACATTCGTCACCTCCCAATCGCAAACCACCGAACCCAAACAACCCACCACCCACATTTCCACCATCCTTCACTACGCCACCACCCGAACCACCGCCCAACAAACCCTACCGGAGATCAAAGTCGCCGTCGACGTCCTCCAAACCCTAGCCCCATGCAACCTCCTAATCTTCGGGATCGGTCACGAATCCCTCATGTGGGCCACTCTTAATCCACGTGGCACAACCTTATTCCTCGAAGACGATATTAATTCCGTCCATAAAACCCTCAACGATGCACCATCGTTACGTGTACACCACATCTCCTACGACACTCAATTATCAGACGCTGATTACCTTCTATCCTCTTATAAAACATCTCCGAAATGCTTACCACCGAACGTGTACCTTAAAGGTAACACACGGTGCAAGTTAGCATTAAGCAGCTTGCCGGAGGAGGTGTACAAGAGACAATGGGACGCGATAATAATCGACGGACCGAAGGGTTATTACGAGGAGGCGCCGGGAAGAATGGCGGCGATATTCTCGGCGGCGGTGATGGCGAGGTGGCGGCGGGAAAAGGCGGGAGATACGCATGTGTTTGTGCATGATGTTAATAGGAAGGTGGAGAAAGAGTATGCAGAAGAGTTTTTGTGTAAGAATTATTTGGTGACGTCGGAGGATCGGCTTTGGCATTTTAAAATACCGCCGGCGGCTAAAGATAGCCCCACGTTTTGCTAGTGTTTTTTTTTTGGTTTAATTAGTTGTTGTTTACTTGTTTAATAATGAGGTAATACGTTAATTCAGAGAGAATTTTAATTTTATTGTAATGCTAATGGAGAAATAAAATGAGCGTACAATGTGCTATCTAATTGGTATATATATGTTACAAGTTATATTTGGATATTTGCAATGACTATTGCTGCAACTAATATGTTATATCTGTTTTCTGCTAATCGAGTTGTTCTTGGTTCACGGGACAACAGTGGACCGAATCTGTCACACCCTGACCGGCGGCGGAAACACCGGTCGTGACCTCAATGATTGTTCACAGCTCAATGGTTAACTATTAATTAAGTTTCATAGATTAAACAACCAAATTACATTGTCTTAAAAAGAAATACAAATACAACAGAATATAACATTGTTTAGCATAGC
This sequence comes from Stevia rebaudiana, assembly GCA_009936405.2. Lineage (NCBI taxonomy): Eukaryota > Viridiplantae > Streptophyta > Magnoliopsida > Asterales > Asteraceae > Stevia > Stevia rebaudiana. The sequence continues at coordinate 7,417,469 of WOUH02000009.1, forward strand.
TCAAAATATGATCA
>WOUH02000009.1:7489658-7507700 GCA_009936405.2 Stevia rebaudiana
ATGACATTCAAAGAAGCGTGCACTCTTATTTGAATGTCATACGCAATCTCTAATTACACTAAAATATCCAACATAAATGAACAGTGCTAACTAGCAACCGTTACAAAACATAGAGAAATAAGTTACAAAATCAAAAAATTGCTAAAAAAAATATTAATTTTACCCTTGTATTTGCTTGACCGAAGCTTGATGGAGCCAAATAAACATCAATTCCTCCAACATGCTCCCAAAAATCTCTTTCACCTAATACATGCCTCCATCTATTTCCAAAAATTACCTGCATTAACAGAAAAAAAAAGTAAGCTTAAATAGTTGATCCTTAATGTGTAAAAGTGGACATAAATCACTACTGTCAAGTTAAGCATAACAATTTAATGACATGCATCAAAACCCAAATTAAAAAAAAAAAAAAAAAACTAGAGGTTGCAAAATAGGCCTATGAGAATGATTAATAACTTCCAATAGCAATTCAAAAAACCATTGCTAAAATAACATAAAAACAAAAATATGTTACTCACATTGTTAGTTGATGTTTGGAAGTTTGCCCAAACAGAATGAATTAAATGAACTTTACTGTTTGGTCCCCCATTTCTCCACAAGAACTACAACGCAAACCACAAATAACACATGTATCAAAGTAAAGAAAATAATTCATCATCTTTACATTAATTATTAGTTCACAATTTATTTTTCATGTAGACCTTAAGTTGACATTACGATATTCAAATGAGAGAATCTTCAAATCCTTACCGTAGCTAAGTTATTTAACTTTTCTGAACTTGCTGATGTCTCACTACGTGAATTCCAAACCAACGAAACTTGTACTCTACCTGTAAATAAAAACCAATTATTCCAATTTATGATCCCAAATGGTTTTAATTTTTAAATACTCCCAACATAAATACCAAGAACCACTAATAACTAACCACTTCTATATCTTTCAGAAGCAGGGAGAGATGTGTTATATGTAGTCACAGCCATCTACAGATAACAATCAAAATTGCATTTATACGTATTGACCAACTCCAAACTAATAGTTAAGTTTACTTAATATTAAAACCTGTTGTACCTGAACATATCTCAAATAACCAGTTCGTTCATCTTCATCATAAGGTTCAATGTTCAAAATCTTTATACCTGAAAACAAAAAAATAACCTGCATCATCATAACCACTTTTATACATTTCAGGAAAAAAAATCAGTTCAGAATTTAGAAACAAACCTTTTCTAAGAAGCTCCACTGCAGCATTTAAGCTTGGATGATGGGCTGCAACATTAAAAAAGATGAAAAATAGCAAAATTAGCTGAAATAATAATTAAAATGGTAAACAATTAAGTCTGGATGCAAAGATTCAGACCTTTGCAATCAGGTATATCAACTACATTGTGTGTGCCTTCTTCATAAAGCCCGATTAGAGGATCAGTTGATGACCCGCGTATAGCAAGTTTTGCGCGACACCTCCATCCCCACTGCAATTGAATTCAATTAAGTTCCTATATGTTCATATTGATTAATTTGATGAAATGGAAGATAAATTTCTTGAAATAGAGTGTTAAATAAATTAATTCTACATGAACTTTATAGATTCAAGCTTATTCATATCCTATATATGATTGTCGCTCATGTTAGATTCAACATTTCTTGTAAATTCATAGAATATGAAAGCAATCAGTTGATACTAAATGACAAATGCTCGATTTCATTTAAGAACAGATTGAGTCGTCAGGATGTACCAGCCTACAAGTATCAAAAGTGAAATCGGAGACGCCGAGCTTCTTGAAGAACATAGTAGCCTCTTGTAATATAACCGGACGGTGGAGATTATCCTCGTGAGTACACCCTGAACATCTATCAAATTCAACCACAATTCAGTATGGATGTATGTATGTATATGACTCATAGTATGCAGAGATAAAATTGAATTTCAAAATTACTGGTTGAGAAACTTACGAATCGAAGTGAGGACAATTGAGTGAACATCCTGAGGTGGAAGAGGCAGGAGAAGTTTTAGGGTTCGTAAGCGAAGAATTCGACGATGACAGTCGAGATAATGACGGTGGAACTGACGGTTGTGTCGATGATAGTGGTTTTGGTGGTGTCTGAATAGAAGAGCAGCAGGTGGTGATTGTGGTGGTAGAGCGGTGGTTCACGGTGGAGATGGACGGCGGAGCAGAGAGAAAGAAGACGGACATTTTTGGTCCGGTGTGCCGTGAAATGCGTACTGGTGGCGCGGGAATGGATAAATGTATTATGTATCTCAACAAACCTCTTTACCGCCCGGTGAAAAAACATACATAGATACTGGATAATGTTTAGTAAGTTATTACTGTAGAGAGCGGTTAACGTATAAAGGCCAAAAAGCATGCGAAGCGTAGGAAAGAACATTGGCCGTCGATTAGTATTTTTCAACTTCCTAGATTTATGGGGTGGCAATTTTGTAAATAATTGAATTTGAAAAACTATTTTGAAATACCACGAACAAGCAAAAGGGCAGGTGTGTCAATTAGCAATCCAGGTTATTAAATGAGCGCTAAAATCTAGGGATTTTAACTGTCTAATGCAATAAAATCAAAATCAAAATCAATATTAAGGATTCGCAATCACAAAATTACGGTCCAAAGTGTTTATACTTTATCTGATTTCAAATCGTTCGAGTAGTGATCTGTATAAACAAGTATGGATTCTTCAAAGAATACGACTAAGAAACGTAAGAAATTCTAGTGCGTATTTTTCATATAGTGGTACGTATTTATTGGTAAACAGGTGGTATTCTGGTAATGAACTAAGGTTAATATTTTAAACCCTGGAACGTATTTATTGGTAATCAATTTGGAGTACTATAACTTAGGTGGAACGTATTTTATTTATATGTGGTCCGTATTAGTTTTAAGTTGATCCGTATTAATACAGAGAGGACAAAAACCATAATACAACTAATTTATAGTGGAACGTATTTTGTATAAAGTGATCAGTATTAGTTTTAAACTGGTTCGTATTCTCATATGAAAAATAAAAAAGATAATACATCAACCAGTTTATGACGATGATGATTCTATGACTCCAATTAAGCGTTAATCTCAATTGTCATCCATCGAAGAATAGAAATAAATCGGTAATTTGTGAATTCAATTTCGATTTTGAAATAATTTTTTCAAAACAACGATACAATTGAGATTTTGATCGATCAATTGAATATTTATTTCCTATTAAAACTGAAACTACATGCATGTAATTCGGAAAGATAGAATTTCGCATCAATTGCAAAAATAAAAATAATCTGAATGCATTGACAAAATTACCCTTTGCGCTATTTTTTGTATTGGCCAGGTGTCATCATCAAAATCCTTCCTACTCTTTGTATGGAATTCACCCTTTGTATTATATCCACCTCCTATTACTATATCAAGTAAGTTATTAATCTTTAGGTTTAATAACAAACATATACATATTTCCAATAAGATTAATAAGATTAGAGTGTACGTGATTTAGCTATTATAAAGTTGTACTGTCATTTGTAAGGAATTATGTATAATAAAATCATAAGTATAAGTAATGCATTGAGCCTGCAACATACAAGTTTAAAAAAAAATCTGACACGTCTTGGATCGATCGAACACATCTCTGCAAGTCAAAGAAGTAAAACTTTGATTTTCTAGTCAACAAGTCAATGGTCTATTGGAAAAGAAATTGCTTTATGAATGTGTTTTAAAGACATATCTATGATGACAATGACAAATCTACTTTTATAAGAGATAAATCGATATCTCTTAAAATTATTTAAATGAAATGTTATTGAAAAGCTAGTGTTGTACAGATGTATTGGTCTATTTATAAATAATGTATTGGTCTATTTATAAATAAATTGTCAAGAAATTGAGAATAGTTAAACGCATCTTTCTCACATTGAACAAATAACTCTTACAACCTAAACCAAAACCTTTTTATAAAAAGATCGGCCAGTAACGATCTTTTCAAGAAACTCCAATTTTGTGTTTAAGGTATATAGTATGGCTAAATAACATCCTATCAAATAAAAACAATTACTGGATATCCGTTAGGGAAAGGTGCTCCAGACACGAGCATAACAACTCGTTAATTTTTATAAAAACCTTTAAACAACTTTATAACCAACAACTTGAAGCAACTGTAAGACTACAAAACCGTCTTTACCAATCTCTAACTCCTTTAAAACTAAAGGAGAGGTCATATAATACAAAGAAAATAAGTGTTAAGTATTTTTCAATACATTACATTACTAGGAAAATTTGAGTTTTCAAAGGGTAATATTAGATACCTTAATTAAAGATTAAAACTTGGTTAATCCTACCTAAAAAACATTTAGAGAGAACAAGATGGTCTATCAAACTTGGTATAACAAGAATAGATAACTACCACCTCATTGGTGACACATTGTAAAGACTTCTATGGACGTGGACTATATTAGTAACATCCACCCACGTTCATATCATCTCTTCTATCACATACATTTTACATATTGCTTTGCACCTTAAAAATTTTTCACAAAAGGTTTTTATTAACAAGGTTTTGAAGTCTTAAATTTAAAAAGAAATCATATTCAGCCTATATGTTTTTACAATCATGCGTATCAATGTCACATAAACACGCATATTTCCTTCCTCAGTTTCAAGCCAAGACATTATATACACTATTTGATAAACATAAAAAAATTGTGAATATTATCAATCAATATCAAGTCCAGAAGATGGTGAAGGTGGTAGAAAACTTGTAAATCTAAATTATTACTGTCTGCAATTGTAACATCCATGTCCAGTGGCTTTAATATTTACCAAGTGGCCACCAAAACACACCAGAGTATTAGTTTAAAAATCTCAAATGGTAAGAAACGACAGATTTTACACCAATTGTTGCGCTAACCGCTAGAACGACCTTATGGTCATCTAATTTTAAAAAGAGGAAGATTTATGACAGTTTGTTACCCTACCACTGATCCCAATCATTCATCATCTTATTATCATCAATCATCAGTGCCAAAGTAACGGTCACCAAATTCTCCTAGACCAGGTATAACGCGATACTCGTCATTCAAAGCAACATCGATCTCTGAGGTCACTATCTTCACCGAAGGAAACCGTTTTGAAACACAATGGATTCCTTCAGGGGCCTAAGAAAAATCACATGAATGTAATGTGTAAAAAGAAACCAACTTTTTACCATTTTTTAGAATATTAGTAACCAACCTTATTTAATCTCTATTAGCGACCAACTTTCAGTCAAGTGCAAAATAGAAACCAACTTTTCATCTTTTATTACCAATATTAGCAACCAACCTTATTTTATCTGTATTTACCTGCCAACTGCTGATGTGGCACTGGTTGATGCCATGCCAGCTGGCGCATGTGCAATATGGATTATATGAACAAGTCAGCGACGTTAAGAAAAAGCCACAAAAAGTTGGTCAGCTAGTGGTGTGGTTGAATAGATTATTATTCATTACAATTGGTGATGTAATACAAATCGATTGCTAAAATCAATAAATAAAAATAGATTGACTTATGTTTGGCGTGTAATTTAAGTTGGCTGCTAAAATCAGGAACCATTTCTATATCAGTAGTTTCCTCTTTTAAAAGTAATATGGTTCTTATAATGATATTTGACACAAATAATATGTATGAAAGAAGAAAGTAAAATCTTAGAAAAAAAAAAAGCGTTTTAGGTCAACCTAACATATCTTCAACCGCAAAAAAATTACCTGTTTTGACTGTTACCAATCTACACAACCAAAACAATTGACCATAAAACAAAGTCATATATAAACTCACCGAGATGAGATTGAGAAAGATTATGTATGATTCTGGCACTCCTTTCTGTATCAATAACTCAATTGCCTGATTAGCTGAATTACCTGTAATCAACGTCACACATAACAGTAATTCAATTTGCAATTCAAAACAATGATCACTCATCACACCGAATTTGCAATATTCCATGAATTCCCTTTGTTGTCCATATATAAATAGCAACATTCCAATTTCAAAATAATTTTTTAGTTAAAATGACTTAGAAAAATCGGTAAGCGTAGAACCCGTTTTAGCATTTTAAAATATTCAACAATGAACCAAAAACAAAGAGCGACGTAATATTCTCCATTTTTCCTTATTAAGTTATTATATACATTAATAAAGTAGACGAGAGAAAATATATATACAAACCTGTAGCAAGAACTGGATCAAGGAGAAGCACATGCCTTTCTGAAATGTCTTTTGGGAGCTTTTCATAGATAAGCTGCATATATTATGGAAGATATATTGTTTTTTTACAAGTTAATAATATGAATTAAAAATAAAAGGTGGATCGATCGACCGATAAAACAAGAGAGATATTTACCTGCTTCCCATTGTCACCATCACGGTGGATAAGGATTTTGCCAATTTTGATTCCTTTACAACATGCACGCAACGCATTTTCCATACTTTCACCACTGTAAAAGAGGAAAAATAACTCATGGGTAACTGAATGTCTGAATTGCATTGATAATCAAGCTAACAGCATAAACACATTCAGTACTTCAACTGAGAAACAAAAATCATTGTCATAAATAGTTCATATTACACTATTGATGGTCCTATAACTTGTGCTTGTGTAGCCTGTATCAGCATATTATTTAGTCATTTTGAGATTTGATGCTTTGGAAACTATAAAATGAAAACGGTATCATGGTTTTGTTCTTCACAAAGTTATGTGTTTCATTTCTCCAAAAGTAATGATACAAGAATATAACATGATGAGATATTCATGTGGAAATTCTTTCCATTTAATAAGATATTGTCGAAAACATTCCAGGTGAAAGTGTCATTTGATGAGATAATAAAGACTTCTTCCTTAAAATTGTACATGACTACAAACCATAACATAACAAAAGCTCAAAAACAGCTTACTATGCTCAGAGAAAAACCAGCTGCCACATTAGTGCCTCATTCAAATGGACCCAATTAAAATATAATTAGCTAAAAAAGGAAATTAATCAAATAGATTGAAAGTGGCACAATGTGTATTTTAGGCAAATCTTTTTTCTTTTTGATGATTAGATTACTATTACTATGAAGTACAAAAAAAATAAAACTTGAATTACTCACCTTCGAACAATCGAGACACCACACAGTTTTTTGCAAAAGTCAACTCCACTATATACCGATCCTGCAACAACAATAACCACCCAGTGATAACCAAACAACTATTCAAAAAGATTTACAAATGAAAATTACTATATTCATAAATATTCAGGTAAATTCACCTTCTCTTACTGATTCCTAGTGGTAACTTAAAGAAAATAATGTTAACAAATGGTGCATGAAAACACAAGCGGTAGTTTTTCTGGCACCTTAACTAACTTCATAAAAAAAACAGACAGTAAACCATACCTGTTGGAGTGACTACCTGCATCTCAGTAAATGGTAAGTGTCCAAGGCCATGCTCCACAACCTGCCACAATTCTCAAAGTAGTTATTGACATTTTTTAATAAAAATATCAAATGCGTCGCGTATTAGTTTGTAAGAATTTCACAAAGGGTATGTACCAATCTAATTAGACGATCTGAGTAAAATACAAAGTCATGCTTTGATATATCTTTATCTCGAATTAGAGTGTGCATGCCTCGAATCTGTAACAGATCTTAAGTTAATGTATATACATGTCTCATTGATACAAACATAATTATCAGAATGATGTATTTCTGCATATGTCATGCATCATTAATGCTGACAAAAAACTGGCATAAGAGAATACCTGAAATGTTGACTGAATTACATATATGTTGGGATATATTTTGCAAAGGTCATGCTGACCAAGCTTTGTGCGTATATGTTGCACTATCAAGTCTATTGCCACATGGTTATCACCTCCTCGTGGTATGATGACATCAGCATACTTTTTTGAGGGAAGAACAAAGTCATCAAAAGCAGGTTTAACAAACTTTGCATACTGCAAGATAAAAAGACAAGCGTCATTCAATTACAAATATGGTCATATCTTCTAAATAAAAAAGATAAAGTAGCTGTTATCTACACACCCCGTAAAGCTTTAGGCAAATTTAGTATTTTTTACTTTTAAGTGACCTTTTCTGTTGGGGGTAACAAGATGATCAACAAGCATTAAAAAAAAAAATACCTGCTCAAGCACAGAATTTACATCTCTGCCCCTCTCAACGGTGTCTCGTCTTATTCTACGAGCAAGTCTAACATCAGCATCTAGTATAGATATTGTCAACAAATGAGGAAGTAAAACATGTTCGTTAGGGCAATGAATGACTTCACTAATTATGACAAAAATGTAAAAGTTTTTACAATTTGGTATAGCAATAAGGTCAACAAGATGGTAGTTTTAGATAGAAACTACACAAGGGAGTGAAATATGGATAGATAGATCAAAATAAACATTTTGTAAAAGACTAATTGATACCTGAATCAGGTTTAAGACTCAAAAATGGAAACATGGGATCAAAAGGTGCTTACAGCAACCATTTTATGAAATATAAGATGATTGTGTTCATACACGAAGACTAAAGAACAATGTAAGCTCCAAAAAATATGGTAACAATTTTAGGGGTCATAGAATAAACACCTGTGTCTACAAATATCTTCATATTCATCAAGTCACGAACTCTTTGGTCATGAAATACCAGTATTCCCTCCAAGATAATTACATCAGATGCATTAACCTTACAATCACACAAAAAATTAGTTAAAAGAGTATTTTTTCAACAATAAGATTTTGGTAAATTGGTACTATTGTACACTTGTATTGATATAAAATAGCATTCAGAATTACAGCTCACAAATCCAATGTCATCCGCCTACCCAACCCACCTCACTCCACGTTTTTCAACCCTCTGAACTCTTTACATTTAGTCAACAATTTAAAAGATATTGCCAACTCTAAAATTATTCTAATATAACTCTAGTAATAATACAAAAATACCTATTATTAAAATCTTATAGTAAGATGATAAAAGTAGTATTAATTAGTAACAGGGTGTAAAATATAACCGTATAAAGTTGTATTACAGTTTAGAGGCATGAGGCTTCACAAGTCACAAGTAATGAAAACTATACACCCTGCATTTAATTAACAGCTACCAGTTTCAGGTCTAAGCCAAAGTCAAAATTCTGAAAGCAACAACTTTAAAAAGATATAAATCTATAATATATGTAGGTTGTATGTATAACATTTATAAGAGGGTGATGCATGCTACTAAGATTCAACAATCAACAACATTCAAGGAATTTAAAACGATCTAATGCATTTCCCGAGAAACATTCGTAAATCACAATCTGCTTTAACAAAATGTAAATATAACCCTGGAAATTTCTACCAAATAAAAAATGTCTCCCTGCTTTAGAAGTCAGAAAAATATTTAAAAAATAAAATAAATTAAAAAAAAAAAAAAACATTCCCAGTATAATAACCGAGACATGTTTCACAACCCTTATTGAGTCCAAAAATTGAAAAATGACATAAAGAGGGTACAAAACAGGACCAAATAGTCAACAGTGAGCTAGCAGATACATTTCAGGTCAGAAAAAGCAATTCAGCAAACTGACATCTATAATCCAATCAAAACAGTAAATTAAACAATAAGTACCTGGCGGAAGGATTCAGAACATCTCCTGTGGTTTTTGAAGTCGTAGATTGGAAGTTGTACTGAGTTTCCTTGTTTGAGCTTTTCAATGCACTCTAACATTTGCTCTGTGTCAAAAGCATCTACAACAAAAAAAAAATTATTTTACAACATGAAGTGTGAGATTACAGGTGGCAATATGAAAACTAACAACTAAAATTGATATATACATTACCAGGGTGATCAAAGTTATACTCATGGACACGTTCAGATTCTTCAGCAGACAACCCACGATAAAATGAATCCTAATAACAAGCAGAAAAGACAATATTAGACAATATTAAGGTATAGAAGCTTGTTATTTTCATTTGCAACAATGAAAGACTCATAAAGGAAAAACTATACAAAAAGCACCTAAATGCATAACTTGATAAAATACATGAACACAAGAAATCTTGTGTCTTAGAAAACTAGCACGTATTGGCACTCAGCATCACAATGTGGTGATGCAAGCTTCTTAATATATTTAGGCGTACTAACACGATATGTTCACAAATATGAAATATGTAAATAATATCTAAGCACTCAACCACTCGTTTAATATTAACCATATTAGACGGTGTAATACCCTCTGAAGGAGCCAAGTCTATAGCAGATACATTTCTCACAAAATACGTGTATTTTATAGAGGTGTTCCAAATATTTAGTAAATACTAAATTAAATATTGTAAGCCTCCAATATAAATCACAACTGAGTTGGTAAATTTCACCCCTTCCATGGCTACTGATGTTATTAAGCTAGATAGCAAGCACCAACCTCCAATGGGACATAAAAACAGCAAGAATACATGAATAATAATGATAATGAGCTCATTTGGTCAACATAAGTTACTATGCTAAAGCATACCCTGTCTAAGCATTGAACTGAACCTTAATCACAATCACATCACTTGAAAACTCTTGTTATCAGCTTTTACAACTGTACTGAACCATATCTCACAATCAAACATAACATTTATATTACAATTTACATCAGTTAATAGCAACACATGCATACCTGATTGACGAGCACAACACGATGATCATGAAGCTGTTGAATAATCATGTCGCAAACCGTCGTCTTACCGGAAGCAGTACCACCAGAAACCCCTAACAAATTCAACCGAATCATATACGCATAAAACTGTAACAATCGATTGAATGATTTGAGTGATCCGTCTAATGAATGCGAATAATGATACACATACCGATGACGAATGGCTGTTTGATTGAGTCAGCAAGTAGCGATGACGACGGAGATCTTGAAGAAGAAACGAATCGACTGTCGAGATGCAGACCGGAAAAATGAGGACCGGAGGCGGCCTCCATCACGTAATCTATGGCCGTCGTTTGGTCCGGCATCGTAAACGGGGACCTGAAACTGGAGCAGATGTTCGGTAGGGGATTTGGAAAAATTGGTGAAAAATGAGTAGGGGTTTTTGCGTTGCTCTTAAGCTTAACCGTCTTTAATCGAAAATAAACAGCATATTCCGGGATCACGTCCCAGAAAACATGATTTAAATATACAACTAAAGAATATTTATGTGTTACGTCTTGAACTTGACTATATCATTTTTTTAGTGTTTTATGTTTGGAAAACAGAATTTTTTTTATTATTATAACTTAAAGGGTTAATTAATACTAGTTTGCAAATTAGCGTTGGCTGGTTATTAAAAAAATTGATTCAACATGTTGATCTATGTAACGTTTTTGGAGGAGTATAACTGTATGATTAATTAAAAAAAGTATTGTACAATAAGGTTGAATGTGAACAGTTGAGTTAAGCTTGCTTGTTTAAGCTTGAACTTAATTTACTTAACTCTTTGAGCTCAACTTATTTATAGATATATTTCGAAATGAATGTTCGGCCGTTAGCTAAGGATCATATTCATTTTACTTGGTATCAAAAACCATTTTGAAACACACATTGAATTTCTCTTTATCCCATTACCAAAATAACCAAACCAAGCCGATAAGTAGATAAGTATAGGATCATCCATGTTTTAAAGTCTTTTAAAAAAAAAATCCATGTTTTAATTGCTTCCAATCATGTTCTATGTTACATACAATAAAAGCATATTCTAATGTTTAATGATTGTGATCATAAATGCGATTTTGGTCATTTTCTCACACGAGTGTAATTTTTGGGTGATTTTATAAGATCTTATGCACGTTGTTCAAGACCACATAACCAATTTCAAAACACACATTCAAATCCCTTATTACATAATCGATTAATCAAACCATTGTTATAAATTCAGAATGACCTATTCTTAATTTGGTTTGGCAAAGTTTTATGTTCTAGTAGAAGCATATTAAAATATATCTGATCATAAACGTAAAATTGTTCGCTTTATCACATTCAAACCCCCTAATCACATTCATGTTACGTTCCATTATGTTCTATGATCTAAATTTTTTTAAAAACAAATCATCTTCACATATGCGATTCAAACTCAGGTTTGTTTCCAACCCGACTCACACACATAGCTACGATTCAGATTTCAAATACACGTTCAAAAATAAAAACAAGTAGAGTATAATCGGCTTTACATAATCATCGAATATCCAAGATACAACTTCTCATTTCTATACATTATTGATCATATTTCAAAATCTTGTTCATAACCAAACATCACAATCAAGGTCAAGAATCATGCTTATATTCTTCTTGCATCAGTTTCTTGATGAGTTACGGGTCTGCAACTAGAAAGCACCCGCGGTAAGCAACCATGAACCTGCACAACCTCTACCCACCTCTCCCTCTTCGGCTTTAACACACCAACATGAACCGCCGCCACTTTAACCCGCCCCACCGCCCCGTTTGCATCCGCAAGTTCACCGTTTTCCTCTTCATAATTATGCTTCTCTCTTTGACTCTCACTGAAAAGTTCAGAAAGCCTCTTGTGTTTCTTAACTGGATCTAAAGATGGTTGAGATATCGTCATTGAACCACCGTTTATTGGTGGCGTTGTGGCGGAGAAGTTACGGTGAACAGGTGTATTGGATCTTGATGGTGTAAATTCTGTAAATATTGCAATTTAATTCATACATCACTCAGTAAAAACAATAGATCATAAAACCCAAATAATATATTTAGTATAAAGAAAATTGTCAGGTGGAACAGAGGAGACTTAACAGGGTCCACTCATAGTTACTTAAATATGTATGTTTTTATATTATACAAAAGTTATTTTTTTAAAAGGTTGATAAGAGGATGGTTTTGATACAAACCATTTTTTCATAAAAACTATGAAAACCAAAGTGCTGTTATAAATAACAAAGTGCTATCACAATTCTTTCCTATGTTTTTGTAAAAACTATGAGATCCAAAGTTTTAGTATAAATACAAGGTGCTATAGTAATATTTTGACAATGTTATGTTTGTATATAAAACATAACTTTTACTAGTAGCATTTCGTTATTTATAAATATTTTTTGTACAGACTATGAGATCCAAAGTTATTGTATAAATAATAAGGTATTATTGTAATATTTTCACAACGAATGATATGTTTGTATATTAAACATAATTTTTAGAGGTAGCAGTGTAGCACTTTGTTATTTACAAAAACACTTTGGTTCTCACGGTTTTATACAAAATAATGTTTGTATTTGATCTCACTACAGGTAGATAATCAGGGTGAGATTTGTACGGATTTCAAATCGAAATATACTGAAACTGAAATGAGTTGAAACTGAATTTGGTGGTTTAATACTAGCAGATAACGAAATCATTGAAATACCGAAGTGTATTTGAACCAAAAACATAAAAAATGGATACTAGTAGTTGTACTGAATCATATCGATTTTAATACCTGTACTGATACTTGGTATAAAATAATGCTAATATATAATCATTCTCGACTAAAATATCCCTAAGGTAAGAAAGTCTGATTACATCCTAAATTTTTTGATAAAATTCCTGATCATACCTCCATTAACACTCATAAAATCAGATTCACAATCGGAATCTAACCATGCTTGCGAATCAAAGAATGTCTCCTCTTTACTACCTGCAAATAAGAAACATAAATAAAAAAAGTTAACAGACCCACCAATGAAGTATGAACAGCAGCCACAGTCACAAAAATCTATATGTTCATAACATCTCAACACCCAAAACTAAACCGATGAACTCAAAAACAGTTATTAACTACGAACGAAACAAAAGGGGTCATAAAACTCACGATTCAATCAAACACAAACCCAAATAAACAATAAACACGTAGTAATCTAAGGTGTACGCAAAAAACGATACCAAAATCGCGAGAATTAGCGGTTGAATGAAGAGGAGGCCACTGCGGTTTAACAGCAACATTGCCGTTGATGATCGGAAGTTTTTCCTTAACAGGCGAAGGTACGATCACGACGTGATTATCAGGTTTCCGATTAGACATAGACGATATGTGTACGTCCATTGTTGTAGATTTGTGATGATGTGAAACGCAGGCACCCATTTTTGTATAATTTCAGTTGCAACGATTGATCTATTTTCTAACCTAATATCAACTACTAATATTCTGCGTTTATGAAAAGGGTAAAACAATGGTGTGAACTGTGAAGGAGGGGAAATTGGAGTAGAATAATAATTGAAGGGACTGAGTAATACGTGTTATTGAATTGATTGATCGGGAGGTGTTTGGTACAATATTTAGCGCACGTTAGCAGCTTTAATTGATTTCAATGTTGTTTGCTTTTGTTCTCCTAAAGTAAACAGCCAAAATAGCAACTTTGTATACGACAAAAATGAGATATCTTTTTACCAAAATTTGTTAAAAAATATCTTCATTCATCAAGTTACGGGTGTCTGGATGTGTAATATCCACGTAGGTTGGAGAGGAAAACGAAACTTTCTGTATAAGTAGGTGGATACAAACCCTATCAAGACGTGTTTTGTCTGGCGAGCAACTCTTTGAATGAAAAACAAAACGTGAGAATGATAGTGCTACGTCCCAACCAAAGCAGACAATATCTTGATGCAGCTGACCATGACTGTTACAGATGGTATCTGGGATATGGGTCAGACTGGTGTGCTAGCGAGGATGTTGGGCTGCGTAAGGGGGTGGATTGTAATATCTCACATCGGATGGGGAGAAGAACGAAACCTCCTTTATAAGGCAGTAAATACCTTTCATATCAAGACGTGTTTTGCATGTGCGAGCAATTCGTCGGGTGATAAACAAAACCGTGAGGGAGATGGTGGTACGTCCCAGCCAAATCGGATAATATTTTGATGCGACTGACCATGAATGTTCCAAGATAAGTGTGAGTGTCATTGTATAGCCTTATGAGCGACTATACTGTGTTTTTTGTTTAATTTGAAGACCATTGTATGAATATTATGTGTTTGCTTTTACTGCAATGACGATGTTTTTTATAAGTTGTCATACTTTTTTATGTGCGGCCAACCTAGCTTGATCCGGACCAAATTGGAATTTTTTATGTCATTGTATAGCCTTATGAACGACTATACTACGTTTTTATTTAATTTGAAGACCATCATATGAATATCATGTTTTTTTTTTACCCAATGACGATGTTTTTTAAACGACGTTATACTTTTATATGTGACCAACCTAGCTTGACCCAAACCAACTTGGAATGATTTATGTTCGCTTCTATAAGATTGAAGCATATAAAACAAGTCCAACATGAGAATAAATCAATAAATCAACTACTATATAGAGGTGTGCAAACCGGGTTTTTTAAGAACCGGTTCTGGGTTTTATTAATAACCGGTAGGAAGCGGTTCCAATTTTGGTCAATGAAGAAACAGAAAACTAAGCTATTGATGATAGAAACTTTCTATTTCACTCAAGATGATATCACAATACAATCAAAATCCGAATTACAAGTGTTTGCTATTAATCAGAGAGTTCTATTGAATTGCGCGTGTCTTTCTCTACAAGTGAGTTGACTATTTATAGTTAGTTAGAGTGGGGCCCATTGGTTAGGAAGGCATATGCACTACCAAGGGCCCGGATGTATATTGCTTTTTGAGGGCTTCTGGATCTCTGCCATGTGTCATTAGTTTGTTATAGCTTTCCCGCCTTTTTTCTTCACGCGCCGGGTCGGTTTAGTTTGGGGTTTTCCGGGCGGATTTTATCCGTTTTACTTACTACTCTCTATAGTTAACAAGGTCAATAGCTGGTAGATAGAACCGATTTGGGTATGTTCGGTTTTGGACCGGGTATTGACAGATTTTGATCGGGTTTATCGGTCTTTGGCAAGTTCGTAACCAGTTTAGGTCAGGTAGAGGTGAAATCAGTTGTGATTATCTAAGAAACTGAAACCACACGTACCCGCATATTTGCAAAGGATTAGTTTTGATACAAGGTGGGGTAGTCAGTTTCGGGGTACCCCTTTTTTTAGCACCTCTGCTACTATATGTCTATATGTACGATGTTTTTGGTTGGGCTATGTTGGAGTTTTTTGTTGGCTATGTTGAAGTATGCCTTGGGTTATGCTCGCATTTTGGCAGATATGTCTGTCCATGTTGATGTTATGCCTTGGTTTATATGTATTATGGTTTTGTTTAAAGAATTTTGAAATTTTTTATTGTGTTATTGAGTCTATAAATTTGGGTTAGACTGTTAGAGTATTAGAAATACAAAGAAATTGAAAATAAAAGGATACTTTAATTAGTGTACTTTCGTGTAAATATATCAATTCTTACAAACTGGCCTTCCAATGATATAATCAAAGTATATCTGAAATTCATAATTTTTTTTATAAAACACCTGAAATCATATTTATAATTCACTTATCTATTAATTTAAAATTCTACTTAACACTAGGGTGGTGTTAAAAATTGCACTAGAATGGATAATTTGACATATGTATAAGACTTGTATTTACGAGTGCTATAGCACATATTAAATTGACAAATATGTCATCTATCACATCATATACCCTATAGAAGAGACATATATTCGGTGGCGAACCTATAAATTTTTTTCATGGGGGTCAAAATTTTTTTAGGGTTGTTTAAGTATTGTTATATAATATTTTTTTCAATTTTTATTCCGGTCGGTCAGGTCGAATCGGGTCGGGTGGTCAAGATAAAAAAAGAGAACAAAACTAAATCTCATATACAAAAACATAATGCTTTAGTAATGAGTTGATTTAATTTAGTAAAATAAATAATGAACTTGTTTAATATAGGTTAATTGTATGTTTGTTTAGCGTATTCAAATTAAGAATGGACTTAAGGTTAATTTAAATTTAGTGAATATTATTAGTTACATCTATTTCAACTTGGTTTATAACAAAAATTTACAAATCAAGATTGGACTGGGCGGATTAGGGGCGGATTGGGAGCGATTGCAAAATTTCATGAGGGACGTTCGGGATTTTAACATATATATACCATTAAAAAATTTCGGTTTAAGGAGGGCGATTGCCCCCCCAAAGTTCAATGTGGCTACGCCACTGCATATATTATTCATTTACAAGGCTACAAACGACACATATAGGTTGAAAGGCCATATACGAGTCATATAGAGTTCCAAAACGACTAGAAATGAAGAAGTTATCATCTTTTTATGTTTTGTGAGTTTATGGTTTGCACACTTGTCTAGTTTGCACGATTTGAAAGGTTAAACGACAGTTAGTGATATCCAAATAACTGGATATGTCGTCCAAATAACATAAATAGGCTATTAACTATATCAACATAAATAATTGTGAAATTTATTGACGTGCCACTTGCTAAAGTTTAGAGTTTAATATGCAAAGCTCGTAATGTTTAACTAATGTTTGAGTGTCTAGACTGCTATATATTAAATTATAAAAACTGTCATCGTGTTAGATATTCTAATAACGACCTTTGAACCACATTTTATATTTAACTACGACCAACTTATGTTCAACGATAGACCAAAAAAAGAATTATTTGTTTGTTGCGTCATTAAACCTTAATACAATATGTTTTACAGGTTTCTGTTTGAATAAGGACCAAAAAAGATAATTATTAGCATGTGTGGTAGCTAGCACGCGTGACAGGGGAAGGTCCTATTATTTGTAATTTTGTATTAACATTTTGTTTATCAGTTGAGTGATAAGAGTTGAGGATTGGGGGTATAGTGATAAAAGATAAGTGATTAGATTTTCGTTCGAAAATTGGGTTGGGGTATGTTTATCAAAAAGTTGTGTGTACCAAATCTGACCAAAGACAAAATAAAATATTCTTTCAAGATTAGAGATCTAGTCAATATATATTAATATATGTTTTAGAGTAAATTGCTGTTTGCGTCCCTAAGGTTTCATCATACTATTCATTTGAACACAAAGTTTTCATTTTCATCAATTATGGGTCAGTTGTTTGCATTTTCTATCCGTTTGGCCAAATTATCGTTACATTTGGCCAGACGGATAGAAAATGCAAACAACTGACCCATAATA
>WOUH02000009.1:7507800-7519776 GCA_009936405.2 Stevia rebaudiana
TAAAACTTGATTCAAATACATCTTTGAATAAACTAATAATTACGAATAAACTAAAAGTTTAACAAATTATTGAGTTACAAACTTTCGTATGATCTGTTGAAAAAAAAAAGATAATTAAAGATAAAAACTGAGTGTGTTTAGTCTCTTATTCTTGATAAGTGATAACTATAACAAAAAGTAAATAGGGTCATGGCCTAGTAATAGGCAATGATTTTTTTTGAACTTTTATCAACCTATAATTTCTTTTCTGCTTTATCTTCTTTTTCATTTCTCCATTCTTTCTTCTTCCTCCTTCTTTCTTCTTCCTCCTTTCAGGCAGTCATGAACTATCACCTCTGTTGTAGAAAAGAAAACTCCGACGAAGCTATTATCGGTATCATGTGCCCCCCAAAATATTGGGCCCTGGGCGGTCGCCCACTTCGCGCATGCCCAGAGCCGGCCGTGGATGTCATTAACAGAACAAGTTATCATTTATTTTCACAAACGGAGAAGATGCAAACACAACTTTGATGATTAAATCATATGAGAAATTCAACAATGATATTTAAATAATGGAAGGAGATACACAATGTTTAGATCGCAAAAACAAGATTGGTCAAGTCATATATGCGGAAAAAAAAACATTTTAGAATCTTGAAAATATAAAATAATACTGGCCGGCCGTATTGGTCTATACGGACCGTATCTCTTTCCCAACTACGACCGTAACATTTTATATGACTCGTATTAGTAGTTTCACTAGCAGTAATTTCGTTTGACCTGGGAGGCTACAACCCTTATCCTCTCATACAGGTCGTAGTTACTAGTTAGGACGTTCAAATTTTTTTGTCAAAGGGTGTCCAACTGTCTAAAGTCATTAGAAAATCACGAGCAAATATTCTATACACTTTAATTGCAAAAATAGTCATATTTTGTCACAATCACAATGACAAATCCGTGAGCAATGATGATAGTTATACTGTTGTATAACACATGAAGATAGAACATGATTAAAAGATGGTGAAACCGGGTCCCGTTAGGTTGAATATTTATTCCACTTATCTTATGACAAAGTCGTGCGATATCATATACTAACATCATTATATGATATTCTTAGCATGCTCAAGCTTTTTTCTTTTTTTTATTCAAAAGCGGCCACCCTACAATCATTTGCTTATTTTTCTTTAACAAAATCGAAAGGACGACATTAAATAGTTCGATCTTATAGAATATGTCACATTATCATAAACTAGATAATTATGTTTTATTTATTTATTTATTTATTCATTCAAACAGTTAAAATAACATCTATTATTTACAGTATAAAATATATACTGTATTACAAAACACTTTACAAACGCATTCCCATATAAATCGCCTTCGGTTATGAAAACTTACCTCAATTGGTTGGGCTCTAACCTTCTAATGTGAAGGTCACGAGTTCGAATCCATCTGAGACATTTTGAAAGACATCAGGTGATTAATCAACTCTATATCTAAATCGGGTTTGATTCTGATGTGTCGTCGTGGATTCTCACGCAGGTAGAGTAGTCAACCTTTCTTACAGCCCTCGAAAGTGAGGGATATAAGTGAGAAAAAGTGTCGTTAAAAAAATATAAGTTGCGTTCACCGAAAAACCAAATTCAATACATTTTTTAATTTTTGAATACCAAATTTAATCCACCAATATTATACAACATTTAATTTGTAAAAAATTGAACTCTCATCACTTTTGTGGTGACAAACACGATACGAAATTCAATACATGAATTAGAATTTTACCCTAAAATGATTCAAGTTCATCAACTGTGATCAAAATCCATGGTTGCCCATTTTTTTGATACGTAAAACTCTTGCGTCTGAAAATGTTGTATCACTTTACGGTAACTTCTTAATCATCATCAACTTGAACCACTTGATGTTGGTTGTATGTTTGATTTTTATGTTCGTATATGTTTTTCATTGTTAGTGAAGAGTTAAACTTTATGTGCAAATGCAATAGGTTTTTCTCATATGTTCAACATCAAATTGCATCATGGTGGTGAGTTTACAAGATTTCCAGATCGTTCATATAGTGAAGGTAAAGTAGTATTTGCTGATATGCAGGGCCGGCCCATGGGTGGGGCGAAGTGGGCGGTCGCCCCGGGCCCGATATTTTGAGAGACCCAAAATTTAAAAAAAAATCCCATTTTAATAATTTCTTTCTAGTTACGTTCAACATACTATCATGTAGCATGGTGGTTAAGATATTCCATTCAACACTAAGAGGTCACAAGTTCAAGACCCATCCACTGCACCTCATTTAAATTTTGATCAATCATCCTTTTACTTATTTTAATTCATCTTTTAATAAAAATTCCAAAAAAAAAATCCTTAAAAATATACAAAAATCTTGAAAAAACATATTTATGCTGTTAATTTTCAAAAAATAGTTTACATATTTTGAGTAATTAATCTATTTAATTAGTTTAAAAAAATTAAAATACTTAATAATTAGCAAAAAAAATTAGAAGCCTTGAGGTATTTGATTGATTTATAGAAAGAAATTATTTTACAATTCTTCTAAACGGAAGATGGATAGGTTTTTAAGTTTTGTGAAAAGAAAGAAAGTTTGAGTATTTTTTTCAAAATGTAGTTATAGATTTTTGATCTTACAAACTTATGAAAGCTTAACTGTAGATTATCAACGAAGTTATGAAGGTTGTTTGATCATTCAAAGTTGCCATGTTTATTGTTATAACTTTAATTCTCGTTTAAAAAAAATTAATTAATAAATCGTTCGGGCATATGAACATTTTTTTTTTCCGTCTCGTCCTGGGCACTTGAATTCTCAGGATCGACCTCTGATAAGATTTAAAACATTTTCAATATTCATTCCGAAAAGACCATACTACCCTTTATTGTGCAAAGTAGTAAATATCATCATATAACTTTATATTATTTACCAAGAGGTTACAAAAAAATATTATCTAAAAAAATTAACAAATTTTAAACTACAATCTTTAATCGCATACTCACACGTCAACTAAAATGGTCTTAAAGTCTAGAGTAAAGTGCATTTTACGTCCCTCAGGTTTGGTCAAAATAACAATTTACATACAAAATCAAACTTTTAACATTTTACGTCACCCAAGATGTATTTTCTTAACAGTTTACATCCCTCGCACAAACTACATCAAAGGTTTAGCATAGAGTGACACAAAAGGGATATTAAGGCAATTTTTCTTGGCCTAAATATTTCTATATAAATTCGTGATACCTAATAAAAATTAACCAGCCAAGTAAAAAAGTGTCGTCTTTTTTATCAACCCCGAATACCAAACATAACTAAACTCGACACGAACTTAAATAAGTCTTAACTCGATCAACCGAACCCGATCTAGTTGTATACCCCAACCCCAAGTTTTTAAAAGGTTTGATAAATGAAAAAAAAAAAAAATTTAAGATTCGTGTTACCGAATAACGTGATTATCATAGATTATAAAATAAGTGCAAATTTTTCTTCTGTTTTTGTTTAGTACTCTAACTTACTCAGTACTTGGCATAAGCATAAAATTAATTCGAATATTAACAGCCAACTTTTTCTAGGCTTTTACTATAATTTTACCTAACGACATTTGGGAGGGGGACGTAAACCGTTAAAGAATTGCTTCCCAGGTGGCGTAAACTGTTAAAAGTTTAATTTTAGTACGTAAAGTGTTATTTTAACCAAACTTCAAGGACATAAACTGCATTTTACTCTAAAGTCTACGTCATTTTGTCCTCACCAGGACTTGAACCATCATTTGATAGTAATACCTATCACTAACATGTTAATATCATTGGACTAAAGCCCTTTGGCAATTGCATATAACTGATTATCAAACACTACTTTGACTCGACTTTCTGCATGCACATGACATACTAAAGAATTAATAAAAAAATTAGGGATATACTCATATACAGATTGTTACAACTTACATGAATCGTAACTAAACACGACGACCAATGGTTTATAGTTGTTTAAACTTTAAACATCTAAATTATGTGCCTAAAATATCAATGAATATTAAATTTTGACTTGTATCCGCTACTCCTACTAATTAAGTTGATATTAAGCACGTGTGATTAAGATGCACCATCTGATTTCTGATCAGAATCTGACGTGGCCTGTACTTGAGCTGCATATTGCAAGTTCCAGAGTACATCTTCAAACGAAGGCCTATTTGTTGGTTCTTTAGATATGCATTTGTTGGTGATTGATATCACAATCGATAATGATTCTTGTGAACAAGTTGTTAATACAATTGGATCCACAATTCTTTGTCTACCATCTTGGCTTCCAAATGATTTCTGTTGCATAAACACATAAAAATAGATTGATCTTTATTAATCTTTTGAAAAAATTATGTTACAAAAACGAAAAAGTAATTATCTTATCTGGGGATGGTTCCGATACAAACCATGTTTTTCGTAATATTTTCACAATGCTATATTTGTATATAAAACTGGTAGCACTTTGTTATTTATAATAACACTTTGATTCTCACAGTTTTTACAAACAATAAGGTTTGTATTTGATCCTACTCCTTATCTTTATTCATACTTTCAACGAAAAAAATATAGGATGAATTTTATTATTCTTTTCCAAAGCTTTTTGTTGCATAAAAAGAAAAAGAAAAGAAAAAGATTGATCTTTGAAAGAAAATTTTGGCTTCCAAATAAAATTTTGTTACGTAAACATGAAAAAAAAATTGATCTTTATGAATACCTTTTTCAGAAATGTTGGCTTCCAAAAGATTAATGTTGCATAAACATACTATAGATTGATCTTTTATGAATATTTATATAGAAATGCTAAGGATTATCTTTAAAAATATATTTTTTAGATTAATTCTAGCTTATTTTTGTTGCTCCAACATTGACATCTTAAAGACCCCGAAAGATGGTGATACTGGGAAAGAATTTCTTGATCTGTCACTGTGTTTAGCAATGAGATATCGCGTACCATTTCATTAAGCAGAAATGCTTCGCCTTTTCCTGTTACAATCGGGCCCACAAGTGCTTCAAGCAAAATGAAGCCAAAATCATATACATCATCAGCCAACTTTTTCATATTCCTGCAACATTTGACTCCATATATCACTTTTAAGTTATTATCTGGTAACGAACTTTGAAAGAAAAAAATTGTGAAAATTTGAGTTTTAAACGCGTGAGGAGATCAAGATTTTGTAATTTGCGCAAACATTTTCAAGTTAAAAAAATATTTTAACAAAGAACCTTACCATGATTTTGGTCCATCTCCCTTCGCCTGCATCACAATATAATCCAAGTCAAGAAATAAAATTTAATCAAAAATAATATATAAAATAACAAAAGATTAAGAAAAAAACCTCAATGTGTTCTAATTCTTCTGTAATTATGGACATTCCATAGTCACTTAATTTTGCAATATAATGTTCATCAAGCAATATATTATTTGTTCTTAATCGATTGCTTGAAGAAGCAGGAATAACACCCGTATGCAAAAAATGTACCGCCTTTGCAATTCCAATCAGAACCGCTAACCGATCTGGCCATTTGAGAGTCTGGTCTGGAGAACACTCTGCATATATCATTGCAAAAAAAAAAATATAATAATAAAAAAAACTTGAAGTTGCTAAAGTAAAAAAAATTAAGCAACATAGATATGTTGTTGGTTATTTCAAAATCTAATCATTTCAACCAAATCAATTTGATCAAATTACATGAAAGAGGAATGTATTTTCAATTTCAAATTCAAATTTTAAGGGTCTTTGTGATAAGTTTATGGGCAAACTACTCGAAAGAAAAAAAAATTCTAAAAAATACTCTCTTCCATTTAAATGCAAATTTTCCCAATATTGCACATTTATTATTTTTTTAAAAGTATTTGAACACTGACCTGAGAGATGTGTGCGAAAGTTTCCGTTAGATATATATTCATGAATAAGAAATACTCTGCTAGAAGTGGAATCTTCTAAACTTTCATCATTAATGCAATAACCCAAGAATCCAACAAGATGAGGATGTCGAAGCTTTGATAGAAGATCCAACCGCACTTTTAGGTTTCTGATTGAATACTTTTTTATTAATGAGAGAGATCGAATAACGATATAGCTTCCATTTTCTAATATTCCCTTGTAAAGCTGCAAAAAAAAACTGTTTTTTTAGACTACCTTTATAATTAGCCAAAACCAAAGTGACAAGTTTTTAACCACATACACAACAATGTATCCTCAAAATAGTTCAAGTTTTGACTTTTGAGGTCAAATTTAATAGTTTAGAAACATGATACAAATTCTGTTTTGGATTTAGCATGTTACATGTGTGTTCTTCTAGGTGTGGTATGGTATTATAACATTAATGGGGTTGTTAAGTTTTTCTTGCAAATTGGAGAATGAAAGTCAATTTTAAGTTGTTAATTCAATTGGTTTGACCTTAAAAGTCAAAACTTGCCATTTTGTTTAGAAAAACTAATAATACCTTTCCGATTGAGCCTTCACCAAGAAAAAACGATGCAGAGAAATTATCGGTTGCTTCAACTAACTCTTCTATTGAAAACACACGACATGATGGAACAACTTGTGACCCTAATTTAGATGCTTCAGATATGATCCCTGAAAATAAAGAAATTAAAAAATAACATACATTAATCCTTAATAGACCTTTTTTTGGTTGATAATAACTCTCAACAGTAAATTTAAATAATAGAAAAGTGTTGTTTTGGTCACTGGTTATATTTTATATTTGCCACTTTGACCCCTAAGTAAATTTTATCACCATTTCAGTCCCTGGTTTTTTTAATTGTAGCTATTTTGGTCCCTGGTCCTTTTAATTGTTGCTATTTTGGTCACTGGTTTGTAATTTAGTGTCATTTATGTCCCTGATTTTGTAATTTGTTGTTATTTTTGTCCTTGGTTATATTACATATTTGCCACGCGTGACAGAAAGACAAAATTGGGACCAAATTACAAAACCAAGGACCAAATTGGCAAAAAAAAAATTTACTTAAGGATCAAAGTGGCAAATATAGAATATAACCAAGGACCAAAATAGCAATTTACTCTTTGAATAGTTAGTAGATTTTGGTCTATTAGATGTGCGGTTTGCTAGTGATTATGTGATACTGGATACGGGTGTAAAAAAAATGGAAATCGATCGAACCGTCCAAAAAATGACAATAGCAGGTTTGAGATTTATAAGGTTCGGTTCGGGATCCGTTTTGGCGGCTTAACGCTCCGGTCAACGATTTGGAATTTCAAACTGGCGGTGTAAACTGAACCGTTGATGATACGCATCTATGTTTATGTATTATATTCATGAACCATATTTGTCATTTTAAAGTTCTTAGTACAAATTCATGATTTTGAAACAAAAATGAAAGTTTAGGTTAAAACCGCCAAACCACTAAAACTGACCGGTTCGGCTGACCTACCCAACCTGCCCCTTTGGTTGTTAGCGGCCCACAATTTTTGTTAAACCGGGTGAACCGAACCGTGAAATTCCCTAATGCAGCTTATGTTGTTTGAAGTTGTAATAATAATTAGAGGTTTGACAATTTCTGATTATTTAAGTATTAAATAAATAAAAAGGTAAAAAAGACAGTTTGTGAGGAAAAAAAGAGACAAGAAACTTTTTGTTAAAGGAAATAAAAGACCCATTATCCAAAACAAGTTATTTGTATCCAAAATTCCAAACATTAAAAACTGATTAGATAATCAATTCCACAAAACAAAATTATAAATCCAAATTATGCAAATTAAACTTACTGGCATTTGCAAGAACTTCGGATGAAATTCCGGAAGGTAAACTATCCTGGATAACTTTTGGCACCGTGTGTTGTAGAGTAACTATTTCTCTTCGATTTTCCCTTCGACGAAAAATTAATCGAACAAATGCAACAATCACCAAAAATATCACCATTAATCCTATAACACCAATTACAATCCAAACAGTATTTCTCCATGATCGTTTCTTCTTCATGTTATCTTCATTGCAAATAGAATCTGGATTTTGTTGTTCATTACCCGTAATCAAGCAATTCCCATTAAACTTCACAACTCGTTTATTGCTAGAATTTGAATCCAAACAAGAAGGAAGACTACCAGTAAACCTATTGCTTGAAATATCAACAAATCCAAGATTATCTCCACATTTCATTATGTTATGAAGGGACCCGGTTAATTTATTGGATCCGAGATTCAGATAACTGATGTTTGGCAAGGAAAACAGCCCGGATGGTGGGGGACCCACCAACGAATTTGAAGATAGATCAAGGTGTTGAAGGTGGTTAAGTTTGTTGAATTCTTCAGGAATTTTACCGTTAAATGAGTTATTACTCAGAAGAACTGTAGTAACACCTTTGGGTAATAATGGAAGTTCAGAATTGAAATGATTTTCCCTCAAATCCAGTAAGTTTAAACTCGATAAGGTAGTTAGAACGGGTAATTCACCGGTGAGGTTATTGTTTGATAGAGAAACATCTGTGAGTATTGTGATTTTGGTAATTGAAGATGGAAATTGACCCTTTAATCTGTTGTTCTTCAAGCTAAGAATGGTGAGATTTGACATTGGATTGAACCAATTTGGGACAGATTCATTGAACAAATTTCCATCTAATGTCAAAGTATGAAGCTTTATGAGCCTTGAAATCTCAGTTGGGATAGAACCAAACATGAAATTCGAACTCATATCCAGAAGTTCAAGTGAAGATAATCGATGAATTTTACCAGGAAGTGGACCCCAAATCCCTAACGAAACCAAACTAAGAACCCTTAATGTGTTCAATCTCGTTAATGTAACAATTAACGAATCAATGGAGAAAGTTTCAGATAATGTTTGATTTGGAATTGCATATCCATGGAAATCACTAACCTTGGAAAGCTTATCTCCCATGATTTTAAGCTCAGAAACTGAATCACCTTCACATTTGATGCTCACATGTGGATTTGAACCCAAATTACAAAAATCTCCATTATAGTTTTCCCAATTGTTCAACTGCAATGGGTACTCCAAATGCTTCCTGATTTGCAGAAGAATTTGAGTTTGAGTTGATTGTAATTGATGGGTGTTTGTGATGAACAAACCCCATGAAAGAACCAGTATGAACATCAACAAATTTGAGCAGTAACACCCCATCTGACAATCAATTTTGACTCCAGATGTTTCTTTAATGAAACCCTAAAACAGTTTTCTTGAAATTAACAAGAGAACAAAGAAACCCCATCTCAAGATTCCCGAAAAATTGATAAAAATCAGCACAAGAAATGAGATAAAGACAAAGTCACAAGGCACATGTGTAGTATGAGATTAAAGTTTTGAAATTTAACGTTCAAAATTACTTAAAATAAGTGTTCACAGCGCATTAAAAGCATGAATCTGAGATAAGTTATTATAAAATTACAGAAATTGAGGTTAAAGATTTGAGTAATTATGAAGGCTTTGATTGTATCGAGATAAAGCGAAGAAGAAAAAGAAAGCTGATTAAAAAAAAAGAATGTTTGGGAAACTGGTTTTAAATGGGAAGATAAAGAGAAGAGTACAAAAGAAACAAGCAAACTAAAGACAATGTATGTTTAGTTGTTGGACAATTAATGCATCTAGTGTTCATCGTGTTGTTGTATTTTATTTTTTATTTATTTTTACTAATTCATTTATTATTTATATGGTAAATGATTGGGTGGATTCCAATAATGAATTTAATAAAAGGAAATGGTAACGTGAGTTTTATAAATAAAAGAAAGTGGATGGAGGTGGTGTTAATAATGAAGAGTAGTTGGAAGCATAAGGAGAAGAATCTGGTGAAGCAATCAATGGAAAAAAAAAAAAAACAAAACAAAACAAGAAGAAGAATGAAATTTTCATGTAAGTGTATTTTGATTTCTTCTATTAGAGATTGCAAGTTCGAATTCAACTTTTACGGTTTATTTTATTGTAACTTTATAGTTTATTCGATGTCGTATTTATAATGTAAGATGTATTTTACCTGATTTCTCTCGTTAGCAAGATATTACTAAGCTAGTATACTTTTTTTTTAATAATGATGAATGTGTAAACAGAAAGAAAGGAGAGGACATTAAAGGGGGAGGTGTTGAATCAAATACGGATTAATGGGGTCAGTTGTAGGGTAATATTTTTGGAATTTGAGGCAAGACAAAGGGGAAATGGTTGTATAATGTTCATATGTTGTTAATTAACAAAATGACAAAAACAAAAGGTGCTGGCAAAGAAATAGACTCCTTTTCCAAACTAAGCCCCAAGGTACGGGGTACCACTTCATGGAATCATTACCTTAATTATTGAAGATATTTTTTGTAAGACTTGTATTCTTCTTTTATTGAAAAGTAGGTTAAAACTTGTTTTTTTTAATCAACTACTCGAGTAAATAAATATTATAAGTCAAACTTAAGTTTTTTTTTTTTTTTTTTAATTATTAAAAGACTATGAACCATTAAGAGGTATTTGACGCTACCAAACAGTCTTAAAATAGACTTGTGTACAACCCAAAGCTACATTTCTTTCATTCTCATAACATATCAACTTTAATCATGTAAATCATTTGTTATCTCTTCAACTTGTCGTTCACATATAGCCTCACACACGGCACACCCTTAATTTGAACAAACTTTGGCTCAGAAATACGTTATGCCCTGCCTGAAGATCACAAGGCATTTTTCTGAATCGCCTCGTGCAAAAGTATTCACCTTTTTAAAACCAACCATCCTAGTTTTACCATGCTGATTAGTTCAAAATAAAATATGATTTCATAAGTATAGGAACTTTATTGGCCGGTATTTTCATAATGTTAATTAGCTAATAAGACCACAGAGAGTCGTCCCGGATTTTCTCACTCTTACCTGCTTTCACGTCAGCGGCACATCAGCTTTTTGCGGGTTTTCCCATCTTTTCTTATTTTACACGGTGTCGTCGCACTTCTTCTCACTTTCACCATTTCTCTCATTTTTCTTCTCCTCCTTTTCGGTTAGACCCGGTGTGTATTAAACGGGTTTATAACCTAGTTTTATAAAATAATAATAATGTTTAAAAACTTATGAACTCACATAGATGGCAAGAAAAAGAAAGGAACCTTAAAGTGATAATGTTGTTTATGTGGGTACCAAAAAAGAGAGTGTAAACGGGCTTTAAAGTTAAGTCAACTCATTTTCTTTATGTGGAAAACTAATGTCCCAAAACTTCACTTTTGTTGGGTATTTTTCAATTAATTTCACCTTCTTCTATATAAACACGAAGTCCATAACATCTCATGCAATATAATTTTGTAAATATTTAATATGAAATAAAGACTATCATCATTGTTGCGCGACAAAGGCTATGAATTGAATGCCTTTGAAGTTAATGGCATGTGCCATATAAAAAGCTTTTATATGAAACAAACGACGGATAATTGTCAAGCGGTGAACGCAACTTAAGTATAATAGTTTACTTGTCCCTTGTGCCATATGAGGCATTCACAAGAATACACCACCATTGATCACATATTATCCTGTCCAACCCTTTGAGAAATGTGTTGTTCATATAACAATATTATGTGTATCATATATGTAAAAACTAGATTTGTTACTCGTTAAATATTCATTCACATCTTACTCTAATCTTACATATACTTTACCAAGAGGAAAAGATGTACATTTGATTTCAATTAACATATTACTATAATAGTAAATAAACTGTTAAGGTCTTTATGACTAGGAATATTACAAATTGGTCTCTAATTCAGTTTTTTTATGTATATGTTCGCTAATGTCACTTCACTGTTTGTGTTCATCAATGGTGTCTTATGGCATTCCTTGATTTCATAAATGCTTCTTAGGTAATGAAATTAATGAGAGAATGAAATGAACATAATAATTGGGAAAAAAAATATCATTAATTACTATTACATTGTGTGACAACTGGCCTTTTTTTCCGACAGTTGACCGACGACTTTCCGACCATTGACTATACGTATTCCGGCGGTACGCCATCCGTAACTCAATG
>WOUH02000009.1:7519876-7537802 GCA_009936405.2 Stevia rebaudiana
TTCCACTTGTGGATTCGGTATTTGTAGTTCATCTCCATGGAGACTGTTCATGAGAAAAGCATGTCAACCGTTGGTCTTTATTGATGGAGGATGTTTCTCAAATCAAAGCATCTCAACAGTTGTAAGTCATTGATGAAGGATGTTTCTCAACGGTCCGGCCCTTCATTAATTCACGGGTCGCGGACCTACATAAATTCCCGGGTCGTGGGTCGGTTTGTTTTTAAGTTTCCCGGGTGAGTTTTATTCGTTTTACTTACTATCCTCTATAAAGACTTAGGTAGAGGAAAAACTTACCAAATGATACAATAAGTATTATCATATTGAAAAATAAGGGTTCAGAGATTAGAGTCTAGAGATTTTTAAAGTCCAGAGATTGATATATACCCGTGGGTATTTGCTTAAACTGTTGAACATGAAGGTTTAATATTTACAATATTAGCTTTTGAGTCACAATTTAACATGTGTTAATTTTGGTTAATATACATCAATTTATAACCCGACTTAGAGCATTCACATTAGCATCTATATATTTATCTTTATAATTAAAAAAAAATCACTACCTTTTCTTCTTCTTATTCAATTAAATAATAATACTTTTTACCTTTTTCATTACTTTTTCTCTCTCCTATTCAATTAAATAATACTTCTTTTACCTTTATCATTACATTTTTCTCTGTCCAATTTACTTTAATGAACAATGTTTCTCTATATTTACTAGTTTCATCAGTTTATTTATATCTCTCTACTCACAACACTTTCAACCAATCTCTATAATATAAAGAACTCACTCACATAAATTATACAGACTCTAATATAAATGCTCTTAAAATTAAAAGCAACAATATAATAAAGTTAGAGTGGTGTTGCTTCTCTTTACGTTCCTAAGCCTCGTACAAAACCGAATTTGATATAACTTAATTACAGATTGGATTCGTTAAAAATCAAGCAACAACATCTATAAGATTTTTTTGATTAATATTTTTATATTACAATACATAAAATCTTAAAATTATAAATTTAAAACGATACAAGTATAAAAACACACACGAGTCTTTACTTCTCGCTGGCGCTCGCCTCTTTCAATTTTCCCCTTCCTACAGTCTTCAACTGCAGACTTGCAGAGAGAGGGAGAAACCGCCAGTAAATTGAGAAAGAGAGAATATAACGATCGGAAATGACAGTGTTCGGTAACTCCGGCAGCAGTGGCGGCTTCCTCTCCGGCAAGCAACAGGTGTTTCCGGTGAACTACGAAGCAGACGTCTCTCAACGTCTACTCGATGCTTCGTCCTCCAATGATCTAAAATCAGCGTTAGATTGCATTAATGATCCTTTCATCGACGTCAATTTCGTCGGAGCTGTTTCCTTGAAGGTGCGAATGGCGGAGTTGATCTGTCATGAGGAATCAGCAAGTATGGTTCGATTTGAATACCAGGAGTTGAAAACTGACGTCACTGCTTTGTTCGTTGCGGTTCACAATGGAAATCTGACTCTTGTTCGGAAATTATTGGTATAACATTTTAGAGCTCTGCTTTATTAACCGTACCTAATTGATCAGATCTTTATCAGTTCAGCACTTTCAGTATAGTATATAGTTAAATTAATCTGATGTGCATTTCTTTATAAACTATATAGAACTGCAAAATTGATAAGATAGTGCACGTTTTGTTTCCATTACCAAAGTTCATGGTGACTGGTGTTTAAGACTGAAAAGATCACCATAAAACTCCCTCGGAATCAGTCAGGAAGCAATAATTATATCTTGCATATTGAATCGAAAGCAGAAGCTTATAATATTTTGGATATTTTTAGGAATATAGATTCCAATGAAAAGAAAAACCATATAAATCTATACTGGAAAGGTCTATTAACTCTATTTAGTTGACAAGGATGTGAATATGTGATGAAGTATGAACTCCGGGTCAGTAACTAGAAATGCTGAAAGCCTGGTAAATTAACATGATAATTACTACTTGATGTATTTCAAAGCTAATTAGGCATGTCATCAACACTCATGTTGGTCCTTTATTTTTTATTCACAATAAGTCTTTGATGCTTTAATCTGGAGGAAAATATAGAATCTAGATCTGGATTTGTTTATTAAATAATGTTGTTGGTAGGCTTTGACTTACTGTTTGATATCATACATTCACCTGCTAATCGCCTAATCTTATCAGTTTTTGCTTATTAACCCAGTATTATATTTTTTTTTTCTATTAGACCTGCAACTATTTTAATCTTCAAAAGTTTTATATAAATTGCAATATTTTTTTAACACAAGTTCAAACTAAATTTGATTAGGATTGCCATATGTTAGCCTCTACATGAGCCAAAAAAAGTGTGCCTTTGATCTTCTAATTGATCATTATTTTTAATTTGGTTTCAAGTCATACATACATATGGCACCCCTTTCTTGACTCAAGTTAAATTATGCTCTTATTATATTTTTTTTCAATTTACCAAGTCATGCATCTTTCGGAAAAAGAAATCTTAAATGATTATTATAATTAATACTAACCAACTGCCTGTCCAATCATCTAAAAAAAGATTGCAAGAAAGAAACATTGTGACCATACAAACATAGGGTTTTGACTTGGTGTTGGGATGTGATTTGTCTCCCTAAAGTATTTCCATGGTTGATTAAGTTATCTTTTTGTTAAAAATTTATCAAACTTTATTCTACTAGCAGTAAAGTGATACTTATTTTTTGACCTTTTTAATTACCTCCCTAAAGTTTATATCAAACTTTAGGTTTAGGTGTTTACCTTCTATTTTGATGTACATTCACTATAAATAAATAAAATATTAATTTATATAAAAAAAGAAGAAAACTACATCCTTATTGTTTTATTAGTCAATTACACTGAATGACATGACTTGATTTGTTTTACGTAAAATAACAGAGCCATGGAGCTGATGTGAATCATAAACTTTTCAGAGGATTTTCAATAACAGCAGCAGTAAAAGAGGGTCATTTTGAGATTTTTGAAATATTATTAAAAAATGGAGCATCTCAACCTGCGTGTGAAGAAGCTCTACTAGACGCCAGCTGTCACGGACGCGGAGGGAAATTTATTGAGTTGCTTTTGGCTTCTGATCTGATTCGGGCCCACATTGGTGTGCATGCTCTTGTTACCGCATGCTGCAGAGGATTTACAGATGTGGTAGATACTCTTTTGAAGGTAATCAATAGATGTGGTAATATGGGCGGGCTCGGGTCAAAACGGGTCATAAATGAACACTAACAAAAAATATTGTTGCAATATCCGATACTGACCTATAAAATTTTGTATATTTGCAAAGCGTGAGAATTGCTAGTAAATTGAATGTTAATTGTTTGTACAAAAACCAATGTTCTTTAGAGTAATAATCTGAAATTGGATGACTTTGATCCATTTATACGTTCAACCCATTTGGGATAAAAAACAACCTGAACTGAATCTTGTGGATTTGCATTAAGATATGTAACCATGAGTCTTAATAGAATATTATAATATTCTGTTTATGTTGAATGTTTATTTTCCATTTAATTTTACCACTACATAACTTCATTATAAATTATTAACATTTTTTTTTTTTTATTCAAATGATAGTGTGGTGTAGATGTGAATGCAGCTTCTAGGGTGCTTCTACAGTCATCTAAGCCTTCTTTACACACAAATATCAACTGCACGCCAATTGTGGCTGCTGTTGTTAACCGACAGATCGCAATTGTTCGTCTGTTATTGCAGGTAACCTTTTTTAATCTATGTTTATTCCTTAAAACACTATATTTATTGCTTCTACAATTTATTAAATCTATATATTCATAATATCAATATATCAACAACTGATATTTTGCTTGTAAACACAAATAAATCTAAAATATATTAGTATGCAGTTTTAAAATGTTCCGACAGTTGTTCCTACACTGTGAATATTTATTTAGAGTCGATAGTCTAACAATGCTATGAGGTTAGGTGATACACTAGCACATGACATGCACTATAATATTCTAGCTAACGTTGACACGTATCAAATCATTCAAGATTTTATTTCTATATTTTTTTAATCTCAAAAATATTGTTTTCTTTTGTCTTTATATTAACATACATGAAACTAACAAAACTTATTTTTTCGACTAGTATGGTGCCAAAATTGACATCAAGGTGCCGTTAGGAGCATGGTCATGGGACATGGGTTCAGTTGACGAGTTCCGGGTGGGTGCAGGGTTAGCCGAACCCTATGCCATCACATGGTGCGCGGTTGAGTATTTTGAATCAAGTGGAACCATACTGTGGTTGTTACTCCATCATCTCTCACCTAACTCGTACCACAATGGTAGAACGCTCCTACATCACGCGGTCCTATGTGGCAACATAGGAGCCGTTAAAACATTACTCAAATGTGGGTCCCACGTTAACTCTCGAATCAAAACCACAGAAAAAGTCAAACCCCAGGCGATCCACATGTCTGCTCGCCTTGGGTTACCGTATATTCTTCAACATCTGATAGACTCTGGTTCTGACATCAATTCAAGAATTACAGACAATGATGAAACACCTCTAATGATTTGTGCAAAGTTTAAACAAGAAGAATGTCTTCGAGTCTTGGTCAAAGCTGGTGCTGACCTTGGTTTGGTTGATGTGTTCGGTCAGTCTGCCCGGTTAATATCCGAATCAAATAAATGGTTTGATAGATTTCAACAAACCGTGCTAGATGTCATCAAAGATGGAATGATAATTGTATCCAACAACCATACCGTCTTTTCGCCTTTACTATTTGTAGCTCATTCAAGAGATATACAAGCATTAAAAGCTATTGTGAGCCGCGAAAACATCAATCTAAACGAGCAAGATAGTGATGGTTTATCAGCTGTTATGGTGAGTGTAATACAAGGTAATGTTGATGCTTTCAAACTTCTTGTTTATTCCGGTGCGGATGTGAAACTCACTAATAAAAACGGTGAGAGCGCGCTTTCGTTATCGAGAACACATGGTAACTCTGATATGTTTGAAAAAGTAATGCTTCGGTTTACACTCGAAAAGGGTGATAAAAGTTCTCAAGGCTTTTACCCGTTGCACTACGCTTCTCGTTATGGAGATATACAAGCAGTCAAACTATTGACCACTAGAGGGTATGACATAAACGCCCTCAACGGGGATGGATACACGCCCCTCATGTTGGCAGCACAAGAAGACAATGCACAAATGTGCGAGCTTTTGATCGCGTGTGGGTCCCTTTGTGATGTCAGTAACTCAAGAGGCGAGAACGCGCTGACTCTTGCTAGAAAACACGCGATGAAACACGCGGAGCGCGTGATACTAGACGAGCGCGCTCGGGTGTTGGTTATAGGTGGTGGGAATGTGTTGAAACACACAAGAGGAGGGAAAGGAAGACCACATAGAAAAGTGTTGAAAATGGTAGGAAGTGAAGGTGTTTTAAGATGGGGTAATTCTAAGAAGAGAAATGTGGTTTGTTTGGAAGCTGAGGTGGGCCCGAGCCTGAAATTTGTGAACCGTAGAAAGGCGAAACGCGATACCGACATGTCGGGGGTTTTTCGGGTGGTGACGGGAAAGAAAAAAGAAGTGCATTTTGTGTGTGATGGTGGGTGTGAAATGGCAGAGTTGTGGGTGAGGGGGATAAGGCTTGTGACCATGGAAGCTTTAAGTCGACGATTGAAGAGTATGTATCATGTATGAAATGTTAAGAAGCATTTGTTTGTATGTATATTGTATCATGTATGTATTTATTTGGATACATTGATGTGATTTGTAGAAAACCATTGTTGATTGACACATAACAAAAATCTTAGATTCTACGACTTTGTTATCTTATGAGTGATGGCAGATTCGTATGTTGATAAGGTTTTTGTTGTATGTAAATCAGTTTTGATTGTCTATGATTCGCCTATATATATGTGGTGGGTTGAATTTTGAACAAATACTTCATTTTGAAGTATTGGTATTTTGTATTTATGGATGGACTTTGTAAGAACAATCGTGGTTTGATTTTACTATGTATTTATTGTATAAATTAGTTTTTTTGTTTGATAAAGTTCATTGTGATAGTTTGTATTTTTGATAGAAAATAATTGATATGTTAATGTCACTTTAGTGTGTATAACAATCTTATATAAAAAGATGGGTGTTTTTGGTATTGATCGTCCTACAGATGAATATGTTTTTTTAGTTATGATACTTTTAATCTCTATCTCCTCTCATCTCTTTAATGGTCAAGGAATATTTTTAAGTTTGGTTAACTCATTGACGAAATGTCACCCACATCCGCGATCACTTATAGCGATGGTGACCCACCCTACAGACTATTTCATTGAAAACCAACGTCCAAAGACTCCTTGTGGTAAAACCTCTGAAAATGCTTAGAAAGAAACTCAAATTCATGCCCTCCAACGTCCACATTAAAAGACCATGAGGTTGCCTGATGATACAAGCATCATTGACCTACTTCAACCGGCTGATACAAGCATCAAATACCATGAGGTTGCCCATGGGTTTTCTTTCTTCTTCTCTCTTGCTTGATTATGAGAGATTCAAACAAATGCATCAAGAGGGGGTAGAGTATTTATAAACTTTAAAGATTTAAATGTAATATTAAATTAATCACAAAGTATCTACCTAACTGGCTTGTGAATATCCCTAATGTTTGGTATTCGAGGGGTTACCATAAATTCTTTAGTTTAGGATAGGATGAATGTTGAACAATTAAATAAAATTACGAAACAGTCATATTGTTATATCAGATTCCATATTTATTAACCCACTTTTAGAGTAAGCACCACTCGGCAAACGGGTAAGTTGACCCCAGCAACCAGGAGGAAACCCACCTCCAGGAAAACCTCATAGCCCAACCGATAACATATAACTCTAGATAGGACTCAAACCCAATACCTTTCACATAGGAAGTCAAGAGAATACCACTAGGCTATAAGCATGTTAAAAATCAATAGTATATTGAGAATGCTACAACCTACAAGCGCATGAGAATATAAATATATCGTTTCAATAAAAACACTAAAATAAAATACAATAATTTAAATATATTTTTACTAATTTTGTTGATTTTATCTTTAGATTTCTTTTGGTTCTTATAATTTCATGAAATTTAAATGTTTCCATCAAAAAATATTGTTTGGTTGACACGATGTGAAATTGGAATCGAAGATTTTTCTACAACACGTGAGATTTTTTTATTATTGTCACTTGATGACAGAACTTACAATATTTTGATGTATTCTTAAAATTAACCAAAAAGCCATTGTCTCCTTCAACTATATAAACCGATCATCATCACAAGCAATCAAGTTCACAACATCCATTACTGATGAAAGCCTAGGTGGGAAACTGTTTGAACACACAATCCAAACGATACATTAACATTATCTCACACGCAATAATGATACACAAGTCAAGAAATACTACCAAAACAAAATAATATTGGATTTAATACGGTTATGGTAGTTATTAACATATTAGTTCGGAAATAAGTCACTTGAATCCCTTGATTACGTTATTCTAGACTTCTAGTTACACATATTGTCCTGTGGATTGCATGAATTTCAGTATTGGTACTTAGGATTGAAAAATTACATGTTTGGTTTAATACTTTGCAAATTTATAACACTTTTGTTCTAATTGTTTTCATACTTTTTTTAGTCCTATTCATAAACAAAAGATTTAAGTCCTACGGATAAATGTTACAAACATACAAACCTGAACCAAACCTAAAATTTTTCAATAGAAACCAAAACTGAATTTTTTACAAAATTGAGAGACTATTCGTGTATAAATGCTTCGTTATTATGTAAAGCCCACTGGGTTACTAAATGCGGGTACAAACAGAGCCAGATCAAATGGGTTAACCCGACATCCTCAAAACCCTCCTCACGGCACCAATTGATCGTGCCTCTGAAATCCGATCATCGAAGCGAAACGAAAGCATTAAATACTGAAATCGTGAGGCATTGGCGGTAATCGATTCCGGTAGAAGTGAAGGAGACGATGAACTCGAATGCGAACTCAGTTGATTCACTGGTGACTGAAATTCAAGGTTTATCAAGTAGTTCTCAAGATGTAGCTCACTTGAACAATATTTTGAAACAATCTGAAGATGTAATCCGCTCTCAGGCTGCTGCGTTTGCGTCGTGTCTTACTCGACTTGATCCTTCCATTCATTCACTCGGTTATCTCTACGTTCTGTAAGTCCCTCTTCTGTTTTTGCATAGTTTCTGCTGAAGATTGACATGTTTCTCAAGAGATTTAGGGTTTTTAACTGTTGATTGAGCATTGTTTCACATAACACACTGATTATGGTTGTAAATTTGCATTTAATGAGTATTGATCTTGTTCGTTTGGTTACCCTTTTTATATTTATGATGCTAACATTTGTTCAAAATTTGATTTCTGAAGTAAGCTGTTTACTTTTGTGATTTGCTATATCGTAATATCATGCAGATATTTTTAGTTCTGCAGTATCTGTGTGCTTCAGTGTTTAAAGCTGTTTGTTTTGCCTGTTATTAGGGTTCTACTGGTTTTATGTGTGTTGTTAGTTATCTCTATGTTCTGTAAGTCCTTTTTCTGTATTGACCTCAATTCTGGTGAGGATTGGAATGATATTTGTGAGATTAGGGTTTGTCTAGGTATTGTTTGACATCACATATTGATTGTGACTGTTATTATGCAACAATGTCTATGCATCTAATTATGCAACTATTGTTATTAAGCGTTCTGTTATTATAATTTACTTTATTCATTAATGTTGTGCTATTATTACACATATTATAGTATGCTTGTATAGTTTTCGAGGCACATTCTTTCTCTTGATTCACATTACTTTTTGAGCTTTTTAATTTTCTGATCTATTCATTGATTTATGTGAAGTTGGTAAGTTGATAATGATACCCATGGAGTATAAGTTATATTTGAAGTTTGAAATTTAAATAACATTGTGTAATGAACAAGTTGTAGCCACTTGCCATTGCATTATTAACTCATAACAGTTAAACTATACTTGTAAATCTGTTCTTCTTGATTAACTTATTTGAAAGTTGTTTTTTAACTCCAAGAAAAAATTGAAGCATTTCCACCTTGCTGTCTGTAAAAAGTCCCATATTACAATGAGTTGAAATGAAGTAACATGATATGAAGATAATTTATTCATTATAACTTATGATTAATTAATGACTTATAGTTAATATTATAACAGGGAAGCATGCACAGCAAGTCCAGTCCCAGAAGCACAAGCAAATGAAATAATTCTTACTGTTGTCAGATTTATTGACGTATGCAGTGTCGAGCAGATCCGTTTAGCATCTGACAAATGTATAGTTATTTCCACATGTATAAATTAAATAATAAATTAATGGTTACTTATATATTATAATCATGAATAACCATGGTGTTACAGTTATATCTGTTTGTAAAAGACTACACGAGCTTGTTATGATGCTTAATGCCCCTATTAGAGCTGTGGGTCCCCTGCTAACTGCTATCCACAAGATTCAACCATCTTCTGAACATTTAACTCCTTTACATCCTGAGTTTCTTCAAGTCTGTTTGTTGGCTAAATGTTATAAAAGTGGTTATAGCATTTTGGAGGATGATATATGTGAAGTCGATCAACCAAAAGACTTTTTCTTGTACTGCTATTACGGGTGAGTTATATATATATATATACATATATATATTTTTATTTATGGAATACTACAAGCATACCCTTTACATGTTTCATGTATTAATTGATGTCGTTTGAACTTGTGAGTTATTTGTTTTCCTTCTTTGGAAGAAATTGCTCTATAGTATGTTCATGGTAGGTTTGAGTTGAACCCGAAGTTGTGGTGGTTATTTCTAGTATTGAAATCTATATCTATCAACTAAATATCCATATAAGAAATCATACTTATTTCTTTATTTTTAATAAAACAATAAACATTATAGGTTTGCAGTAGTACATTGCGAGAAACGAATTTTGCTAATTTTGTTGTTCTATTTGGTTATCTTTCAGGGGGATGATTTGCATAGGTCTAAAACGTTTTGCGAAAGCGTTGGAGCTCTTTCACAATGTGTGTCAGTCTGTTATTACTTACCTTTTAAACAACTTAATTCTTTTAAACAACATAATTTAGGAGCAAAGTTGGGTGACCTTTTCATTTTCTTTGCAGGTGGTAACTGCTCCTATGTCTACCATGAATGCAATAGCTGTCGAAGCATACAAGAAATACATAATGGTTTCACTCATTCACCTACGTCAGGTGTGTTTGTGTGTATTTCATATTTATGGATGTGAATTACAAATATATTTGTTAGTTGGTATTCTAAACATGAACTGTCGTTTGAAACAGCAGAAATATAATTTTGGTTTTATATATTATAAAAAACGTGTGCATATAATTAATTTATCAACAATATCAGTTATTGTTGAGTATGCAGGAGAATTTTTGTTTTAAACTGAATCACAATACATAGTGTTTGTTATTATTAAGTTCAAGTTCATTGTGATCAATTGTAGTTGTGTTAATGTAGTTTTCTGGCAATTTCCCTAAGTATACATCTTCAGTTGCTCAAAGGAATTTAAAGCACTTATCTCAGGTGATTTTTAACATTTCCATTAATGCAATATTGTTGCTGTTTTTTTCTTGTTTAGCAATGCATAAATATGTTAACTGGAGCTGTTTCGCTTACCTAAATACTGATGTAAATACAATATGCATGCATTTTATATTTAAAGCAAACCCTTTGCTATTAGTGTGCTCATATAACCATGTATTTTGATCTCATGTATGCTTTAATAACACCAGAAACAAGTCGTGTTAGTTATATATGGTTCTCATCATCTTAATACATATGTTTTGTTTTTCTTTTTGTGTTGGAAGTAGCCCTACGCTGAGTTGGCAAATGTTTACAGCACTGGAAATATTTCAGAACTCAAGGAATTTGTCCAAACAAATCAAGAGATATATGAGAAGGTGAGTTCTGTATTTTTTATTCAAATTGTAGCTTCTAGAGGTAGGAATATTGACTCGATTATCTTATGGGTCAGTTTGGGCAATGTTTAATAGATACAAATTAAATGGGTCAAATATGAGAAGTTGATGTCATATGTTTCACATGGGTGAAAGTTACCAGATGTCTATGTTTTATATTTACAACTCCTAAATCATTTTCATTCAAAGATTATCATTATTGTTGTAATAATTATCTTTTAAATTAACTCCGTTTTGCGATTATACCAAAAAAAATCAGATAATCTAGTATTTAATATTTTCATTAATCTAATTTATACCAGAAGTTGAACTAATAAGATTTCAAAAAAGATATGTTAACCATAACTTCAGTCAAATTAATCATCTGATTTTGGTTGTGTTTTTCAAGTTGGTAAGAAAACATATAAACGTTATACAATTTTTTTCCTTTTTTCAGGCAAACAATCTTGGATTGGTAAAGCAGGTTATTTCTTCTATGTACAAGAGGAATATTCAAAGGTTGACCCAAACATATTTGACTTTATCTCTTCAAGACATTGCCAACACTGCACTGTTGAATACCCCTAAGGAAGCTGAAATGCATGTACTTGAAATGGTAATTGCAAAATAAACATTTATTCGTAAACCTCATTAAAATATTTCTGTTTAATGGTTTTTAACTTTTTTTTGTACATTTTGTATTGGAAGATCGAGGACGGTGAGATCTATGCAACAATCAACCAGAAGGATGGAATGGTTAGATTTCTTGAGGACCCTGAACAATATAAAACATGTGAGATGATTGAACATATTGATTCATCAATCCAAAGGTATCGTATTTTTTCAATAAAAATGTTTATTATTTTGAATTATAAGAATTTCTTGTGAAATGTGTTTATTTATTCACCAACTGTGACCTGGCAATATTACTGCTAAATTAATCTAGATCTTTGAAGAAAACGATGTAGGCATTTGAACAAAACTTCGGTCAATTTCTAATCCATTTTACTATAAAGATTCAAAGTTTTGTTGATCAAATTGCCTAATCTGGACAACAAGTGAAAAGACAGATTAACCCTTTGTTTTTAATAATTAATATCTGGTGGATGTTTTTATTACTTGATTATTTTCAGAATCATGAAACTGTCAAAGAAGCTGACAACAATGGATGAATCTTTGTCTTGTGACCCCCTTTATCTGTCCAAGGTATAATAACTTTTTATTCCTGACACGTGTCAGTTGAATGTTAACAGAACCTTACATTAATTATTGTACTTTGTTTAGGTTGGGAAAGAACGACAAAGATTTGACTTTGATGATTTTGATAATGTTCCTCAAAAGTTCAACATATGAGAGGCGTATTGGTTCATTTCACATTTTGTTGGTCACCAAAAACACATCTATGCATAGGACATGAAAACGATATATGCAAAAAAAGTTTAGTATTTCACTTTTGTTCAGTCTGTTGATTTTGCGTTTATTCACTGAAATTTGTTACCGGTTTTAATTGTTTATTTTGTTTTGGTGTTAATTAGATTTGTCATGCTCTGAGGGCTAAAGTTCTGTTTTCATTTTGGTTTGCCTCTTAGAAATCACAAAAGGAAAAAATTAAAATTAAAATTATGGTTTGAGTGATGGACCAAAACACTCGAAAAGCTGGATTAATGTACAAATCATATGACACTAAACCTTCAGATACACCAATTATATCAAGGTATCCACCGTGGACGACAATTACATCGCTGAAGTAACTTGCAACATAACTTATTACTATGGTATATACTGTATTGCCATTATGATTAATCTGCTTAATTAAAATGTAACCATTAGTAATAATTTATGTTGCAAGTGACAATTCAAAGCAAGCAAGATTCTAAGTATCCTTGAAGTAATAATTTGATAACTATTGTAGGTGAACTTGCAACATTGAGGGGTTGGGAACATGGAGGTGTACTGGGTAGCAAGCAATGTTCTTATCTATAACCTAACTAGTTGGTCGGACTATGAACTGTCTATACAACTGGTCTGGTTGAGCATTCTTAAGCAGTCTTTATTTGGGCTAACTTTTATATCGTAGTCCGGTTGAAGTTACCAAGAATTGTCTACACAACCATTCCGGTCAAGTACTTTTATACGTCTATGTTTGGTTATGTTTAGGTCAGCCGGTTAGTGCATCTTTGCTTGGGGAAGCTGGTTATCGCGCTCACTGGTTACCGTAAACGTTCCTAACAAACGTTTAATTGTTTATATTGTGTTGGTAGTTGGTTTTGTTTACTAAATTAGTAAAATTAAATAAGAAATTACTTTTCTTTCTTTAATTTAGGGAGTATTTAACGGATTAATTAAATAAATGACTACACCATCATAATAAAGATGTACCTTTTTTTATAATTGAACGACGTTTTGAGCAATTTTCCTTGATTTAGGGACTTTTTCAATGGGTTTGTAGCTCAACTACAACCCCCTTGGACCTTTAAATTTAGGAGATCTTGTGTTTGAATTCCTAACATGACACCGTGTAGGTTTTCCTTTGGGTTTCTTCTGACGTGAAGTGTGAAAAGACGTTTAATCTCATCGTAGGTGGGCTTGAACATGGGGTAATGGTGGCATATAAAAAAAGAAATCTAATCCTTTTGTTTTTTTAAAGTCTGTAAACTTTACCCGAATGTTCTGACGTAACATACAACCAAAATCAGCCAATTTTCTAGTAACAAACAAGCCGAAATCACCCTCTCTATTACTTCTCAACAAAAATACAAGAATGATTAATTATATTTGCTCAACGTGAAGTGGTTCTTCTTAAGTAT
Organism: Stevia rebaudiana; assembly: GCA_009936405.2. Lineage (NCBI taxonomy): Eukaryota > Viridiplantae > Streptophyta > Magnoliopsida > Asterales > Asteraceae > Stevia > Stevia rebaudiana. The sequence continues at coordinate 7,533,641 of WOUH02000009.1, forward strand.
AACATCTGTGAAAAAAATACAAATAATATGATTACACTGACAACTAATTCAAGATACATCAACCAACATCCACATGACAAAAAAACCATTTGCTTAAACAAGCTCAGACCCTCAAATACAAACTCAACCACCACAAAACTTCCATCCAAAAAAAATACACATCAACCCTTTGTGTTTCTATCTTTGCACAAAGCATGCCATTCTTGTAACACCGCGGTTTGAAGAGCGCGATGCTCCACCTCTTCAGGTGTTAATTCAAACAACGTTGTGGGACCCTTTTTCTTCTTCTTCCCATCATCTTTCTTCTCATCTTCATCATCATCATCATCATCATTGTTTATATCATCTTCAATTTTGGGAGATTTAGGTGGTGGTTGAGCCGCTTTTAAAATGGCTATTCGTTCCATGGATATCCGTAACCGCTCGGCTGCAGCCACTTTCACTTCGTCTTCTGGCATGTACTCAACACCGCCATCGGTTAGGTCATCGCACCATGACTGTAGGTCTGAACCGACTTCTTTTATTATGGCTGCATCCGAGGCTCGAACCACAAATTTGCATATCATAGCGGTGGTTTCATCACCCAGATCCACGTTTCTGCTAACTTCGCTTGCACCGAATATCATCATTCCTAAGAAACCTCCATGCCATGTTTTTGCAGCAAAGCATAACTGTTCAAAAGCAATATAGTAATTATTTTTTAAAATTGCATTGATGATGGATATTTTAAATTTTTAATTAAACATAAATACAAAATCGGTTTTGGTCTACGTGCTAATGTCAAAATAGTAACAGAACTGACGCTGTTGACCTGTTGTAATCTAATTTAAAAATATCCCGAAATGATAATTATACATAACTTGTAACCAAAGTTTTTAAAACCGGACCAGAAAGTTGGATCAGTTGGACTGGATCCGAGACTGAGAGCCAATCGAACGTAATAAATAGAATACAAACTATTTATTATATATATAGAACATAATATGAAAATGAATTATGTTTTGGTATGAAAACATTGACTGTAACAGTTTCTTGCTTACGTGGCATTTTTTCTCATGTGGTGGTTTATCTTTATCACTTAAAAGTATAATCACCAAACCCGACTGCTAACTTAAAGTATGGTTCAGACTCGGTTAAGAACCAAACCGGTTCTAAACTGATACAAAATAATAATAAAAAAATTGAAATAATAATTAAAAAAATAAAAAAGAGAAACTTACCTGGAAACCAGCAACGGTCCGGATAATGTGAGAACAAACGCGATGAAAAGGTTTGGTAGAAAGAGATACGAGTCCACTTAAAAAAGGCGAAGAACCGTATTGTTGAGCAGCAGTAGCTTTAAACCCACTACCTTCATATGTATAAGTACCTGTGAATTCCACCATAGCAGGTAGACTTGGCCACAGGCGAAAATATTCCACCGGTGAGATTTTATGAGGCGAAAGAAGTTCAGTTAGTGGAATCTTGTACGGTTGGCATCTCATTATGACTGGATCTCCTAATTCGGGTTTTGCGTTTCTTTTTTGTTTGATGATTTGTTGATCTTCTTCTGCGTAGTCGCCTACGTTTCCGGGAATATCGTTTCCAGCAAACGGGTAGTATAAAACTTGTACCCAAAGTGCGCATCTTTCGAAGTGAGACACGCCTAAAGTCACACTGCATAATACTGGTTCCTGCGTAATGCAAGAATTATGGGTTATGGTTATAACAAAAATAAAATGATAAAAATATTAGATTTGCATAAAATAATTTATAAAAGTTTATGACTTATAAGCAAAGAGAGCAAAGAAAGTGATGATTTGCAGAACCTGAGAATTAAGATCACGCAATTGTCGAACTGCTTGAGGAGATCCATCCATGAAATAAGAAGCACCCGATAACCCAACACGAATATCCACCCGATTGAGTTCGATATCAGTCAAATTTAAAACCTATAAAAATTTGCCAAATGTCAAATACTTGCAACTAAAGTTATGATGTATTATAAGTTTCTAGTTATTAAATATGTAAATTACTATTTTGGCTCTGTGGCTTGACCCATTTGACCCGTTTTGGGTTAAAAGGGTTAAATGAGCTTAACACAAGGGGCAAAATAGTAATTTACTCTTATTAAAAAGTTTTAACATTATCAAATAAGTAAAAAGTAAATACTTCATTATGTCTACAATTTCAATAACACAATAAATATTAAATAACAAGAGGCAAAAAAAACCTGATCTAAGACATTTCACATTGTTTTGCGTCTAATATAATATTACAATCCTCTTTAACTTATAAAATATGTATTTTCTAACTTTTAAGTAATCTTCGTTCCACCAGCCAACTTTTTATCTTCTTATGTGTATTTATTTATTTATTTTTTTTGCATGTGTCTATATAAAGGAGCATTTTTACAATCAAAATAATCTGAATAAAAAGTTCTATATGTATATAGGGTAGTTAGTAGTTGGTAGTTAGTAGTTGAGTTCAACCTTCAAATGAAGTGTGATTCGTCCATCACTAGGATCTGACAAATGATAGGCTTCAACATAGCATGGATCACTACTACCAGTTAACGTATGTGCGTTTGGAGGAATCTTTAGTGAAGTAGTGTCAGATCTTTTGGTCAACAACAAAGTCAACTCACTTGGGTCGGGTCTCCATAGTTCTAAAATAGCCTTATGAACTAATCCTTCCAACTTTCGATCTTGTGCTGCAGAAGCTTCGTAAAACTGAACCGTTAGTTTGTGATGACTAAAAGGGTAATCTCCTCTTGCTTCACTAACACCAGCCCACCTGTAACAAAAAACAAATCCCATTAGAATTCTGTAACAAGTGTTCATGGGCAAATATGTAAATTTGCTAAAAATCGATAGAAGCTAGTCTGGTGGTGCGGTACCAACCAGCAATTCTAAGGATTAATCAAGATTAATCAGAGAATAATTTTTATATGTAATTTTTTAAACCTATATATATACTCATCGATATGAATATAATACTTCAAGGTTCACCAATTTTTAACAATTTTGATTAAAAAAAATTTGTAACCGATTTTGACCAATTTTACCAACTTTTGACTACCTACCGATTTTAGCCTCCAATTAGGTGAAATAACAACAGTGGGTGTCCCATTAGTGATTAATCCTGATTTTTTTTGCATTTGTTTGTAAAATTAGAATTAGATGCTCACTTGTCATCAGGATGATTAATAACGTATTTAATTCGCTGCAATATCATGCGGGCCTGATGTTTGTTAACCGAATCTGTCAACGGGTCAGCCCTGAATTCTTCTAGCTCACTGATGAGCAACTGACCCGCCCTAGCATTCCGTGATCCTAATCTTTGAGCACATAAAAGAACTGCTTGAATATCTTGCAACTTATTTGTTTCAGTAGCAGGTGAATCGACGTTGAATAATATTTTGTGTATTTTTGAAATGATTATGTTCAGTGCATCATCTGGATCATCTGCTAGAAGAGGATCCAAACCTTCTAAATCAATGTGTTCTGAAATTGCCCAAATAAGTCGGGCAGCAATTCTGGGAGTATTTACCTGCCAAATCGACATAAATATTCACCACATGAGTAATCCAAATGAAATCTTTATAGGGTGATATTAAAACTGAAGAAATTTAGTATTTTTGGATTAATTTCATATATATCAGTCTAAAAAAAATTAAATTTTCCCATGTAAACACAAATCTTTCTAAGTTTATTATTAACATATTTACCCTTTCGAAACACACAATGCTATATTAATCCTTTATTCAGTTTTATATTTCACAAAATAAAAGTAGTTTTAAAAAAAATCTGCTTCACTAAATATAGGATCAGAAAAACAACTCTATTGTAAATCATTGACTGATTGACAAATGCATTATAATGTTCTTAACTTCTTGTCATTAATTTGTTTCATTAAACAGTAATTGATTTTATTGAATTTAATATCAAATGGGTAATTGGGCATTCCTAATGTTGTGAAAGGGCAGATACGATATTATTAAATTTAAAATGAAACATACGAAATATTAAATTTTTTAGCATTTGGTGCAAAAACGTGTAGTTCCGGACACGCTAACCGGCCCACGCCAGACCGCCCCTGGTCCTTCACGTGAGAGGTAAATCAGCCTAACTCAGCGGCAAGGCGATTGGCGTTGCGGATCGGATTCGAACACGCGACCTTT
>WOUH02000009.1:7537902-7550558 GCA_009936405.2 Stevia rebaudiana
CCTAGTGGGATTTGAACCCGGGTCTCCTATGGAGAACCCTTGAGTTCTAACCACTAGACCATCTTGTGATGGTTAAATTTTTTAGCATTTGACTTGCACAAACCTCAAGCAGATCATTTACAAGTTGTCGTTGCAAATTTTGCAAGCGAGTTTCATTCAAAATCTGATCTTGAGATGCTCCATCTTTGACTCTTTTGACCCCACCTCTGGTATCAAAAATATGGCAAAGCCTAACCAACAACTTCAAGTAACAATCAACCGCATAAGTTCGACCTTCACAGTCCCATTTCACACACGGTCGACACACTTCCACAACTTCTAAAGCCGGTTCGGTCCAATTTAACGCACCATAACCAGTTCCATACGCCAATGCTCCAATCACTCTACTCTCCATACCTGAATTCTTTTGTTCAGGTAATGGTAGTGACAGTTGAAAACAACTTTCAACCAAAGTGGCGACTAATTCTTCTCTAAATAAGTTTTTGCTTGTGACTGTGTTGAGGTCATCTCTGATTCTGGCATCCTCAAAAAGCGATGCGATGTCTGTTCCAGGAAGAGGCTTTTGACCTCTTCGAACACTTTCTTTTGCAAAAAGATCAACGCAAAGCGCGGTACGACAAATGCATGCTAATGCATGCATGCGGTCTGATTCTGCCCTTAAGTTTCTTACCATGAGAAGCAGCCTTTTAAATAATGAAACCTGGATTCATAATATATACATTGTATTAGCAATAATTTGTATCTTGCTGGGCATACAAATATTAGAATTCAGCAAAAGCTCCAACAGGTTGTAACATATGATAGATCATAATTGACCAAAATTCTGATGAGAATAGTAGTAACATGCCAGAATGATGGAGGCATGGAGCTACACATTACTGACTAGTAAACATCCACTGGAGAAATATAATAATAATAATAACAATTGACTTTTCACGAAGAAATGTGTATTTGTGTAACCTGATACCTATCCTAATGGTTTGTGGTGGCGTGATGCGCTCCAATGCGTTTGATTCAAAAATCCGTTGAGCGTTGCATGATGCGAGCAGCCGAGCACATCACGTATACGATGTGTTCTATATTAAAAGAATACAAATTTCCAAAACATGCTTAAATAACTAAATATAAGCACATGTTTAAGTAGCAATAAGCTAAAATTCAACATATATGACATAGAAATAACTTGTTTTACACCTTTTTGTCTACAATTCCTATTAGCCGACATAGGTCAGCGCTTATTTCAAAGATCTGACCCATTACGTTTAAATTATCCAACCCGACCCTCTTCCAGATCTTAAAAAAAAAAAGAAGCCAAAATCACATTGTTGCACACATCAAAGCGCATCGCGCAATTTGGTCGCATAATGTAAACGCAACACAACAGGAGTTGCGATGCGCAACGTGCGCATCACGCAACATGCACACAATTTAAAACCAAGATGTGTATAACTTAGTGCATGGTGATTAAGTTATAAATCATTTCTAAGGAAATCAAATCAAGTAAGTGTACCTACTCCTACTCTGGAACTTCCAAAAGAAGTAAGTGTACCTACTCCTACTCTGGAACTTCGAAAAGAATTATGTACTAATAATATAGAACTATGTATTACCAAATTTATATGAACTTGGTAAAGAGAATCTATATAAGAATGTATGGTGCACAACATGTGTAACATTAGAAGGTAGATAACACCGAGAAGGTATATCCAGTATACCATCATTCATTTATCTGTCATGACTCATGTTAGTTTAATTTTTTATTTGTTTCTTAACAACCATCTTAAATCTGTCATGAATTCATGATATGTTACTCTAAAACCAAATTTTCTGTTTGACAGGTGTCACCTCAACTATCTCCTAATCCTGTTTGTAGAAATGTTGGACATGGTAAAGAAAGTAAAGCTTGATAAGCTTTTTATTGTATCTCCATAGTAAACAGAATAGAATCTATTTATGTTATATTATGCATCTCAATATTATATAGGATTCATTATCAAACCTAGTCAACAAGTTGGGATAACTGGATAAGAGCCTAGTTGATTTCAGTTAAAATGAATCGTGAGTATAAACCATTTCTCATCTTGTCTCCGTGTATAATGATTTCAAATCAGCAATTAAACAATTGTTTGTCTAGCTTAAGGCTTTCACCTATTCTATTCAATAGAACTAGTATACAATACCTAGATCTGAGATTATAAACACGTGACTTAACGCTTTGTATATATAGTGCTGCACAAAATAACTGAAACTAATAAACTGGTGCACATGTACTACAAAGTTCAAGAATAGCACAAACCTGCATACTAAGATCAAGGAGATGTAGGTTGGTTACAACAGCTCTAACTATACTCTCTCTAGCAGAAGAAAACTCTTGTCTGTCCCAAAGTGTAAGAATTGCAATAATTGAAGCTGAAGCCCACTCAGGCTTGCCACCAGGAACATCAGCCAGATACAACATGTTAATCCCCACCTCGAAAATCAATGCTGGATCTAACGAAGATGCCAAAAATGGTGCCAAATGCGTGACCACATCCGATACTCCCACAAACCTCTCTGCATTGCTTGAATCCAAAGTACTGGTAGATGTTTTCTTTGAAGATCTTGATAGCTTCTGAAAAGCTTCAATTGAGCCAGACGCAACAGATTTCACAGCAAAAACAAGTGGATACACACTAGCCCTAAAACTCTCCACTGGAAGAATTAACGATCTTGCCATCAAAGCATTTCGCCTCTTCCAAACAAATTCCACCATTGACGACACCCAATTTGATCTGATAGCAACCGAATTTTCACTATCCACAAGCTTGTCTCCAGCCAACCTGCTCATCCTCTTAGATTCAAACTCCTGAAACAATCTCCCAACGGATTCAAACGCGACCTTCGAAACATTATCAGCTTTATCCAGCATGTTCTGCCCGATCCTATTCCACCAATTCGACACCTTATCTAATAAATTGATATTATTCTCGCAAAGAGTTACCAGATCGTCACGAGCAAGGATACAACCTAGGGTTTCAGTAATCGAAAACCGCAAATTATCACTATTAGAATCAAAACAAGCAGATATTTCCTTATTGCTATCGGTAATGAGCTTGCCAAGCCGATACGACGGTATGGCGGCCAGGATCGAAACTGCAGCGGCAGTGACGTCGGGGTCCGGAAACTCCAGATCGTTGTGAATGCCAGTGCAAACGATCTCCCATAGATCAGTAGTGAGACGAGTGGATCGGATGAGGTCAAACGCAAGTTTTTTGGAGACGGCGGAGGCTGGAGAAGCGACGATCTCTTCAACGGCGGACTTTGCGATGACGGAGATGTCACGGCCGGCGGCAGATTGTTGGAGTGCTTGGAGTAGTGCACCTGATTGCCGGAGGGCGTCGTTGGATCGGAGATCCGCTTGGATCTGAGCGAAGAGGATGTCCATTAGCCTGTGGTGTTAGCTTATGGTAAGGTTTACGAGCATGGATGTGTGGAATACGCCGGCGACGGAGAGAAAGTGGGAATTGTGATTCCGGTGAAAGCTGGTGGTTCTATTATTACCGTATTATACACCGGTCTCAACTGCAGTGATAATGTTTGCTCCTGAAGACTGAAACTCTGTCGTCGGATTTGTATGGTTTTTTATTTTTTATTTTGCATTCCTTTAACATAAAAGCTCTAATCTACTTTTTTGTTTTTACTAAGCACATACATATATTTGTTATTCCATAATTTGAAGTCTAAAACTTTAATTGAATATATATGTAACATGTAGAAACTGGTGTAATAAAATTATAACTTTTTAAGAAGGATATATATATATTTTCCTTTGAAGAATGTGTACTACTAGCAAAATGAAATACATTGGTTGGTATTCTAGGCTTCTAGTATATGTGTATTTGTTTAAAATATTACTTGGATACGACACACATTTCAATTCTTGAAGACGGAATATAAGTTGAAGGAGAAATATGACTGTTCACGTTGATAACAATAGTTCCGACTAAGGTTAAACAATAACCGAGGATTCCGAGTATCCAAACGACCCAATATCAAAAAACTCATACACAATATATATCTTAACATTTTAATCTTGTGGGTGATTTATATATCATTATTTGGATAAACATAAAAACTTATATAAAGTTTTAATTATAAGTTAGTTAATGTGTTTTCTTAAATATAATTTTTTATATATTAAACTGGTTTGGGATCAAACCTGATCCCTTCGCAACTCAGGTTCGTCTCTACCAGTCTGGATTATGGCTTTACCGATTTACCGAATGGGTTATAAACCCGAACCAGCTTCTACATAAGACAATTTTTTTTAATATTTTTAATTCTTTATTTTAAAATAAAGTTGATAGGATAAAAATATATTAAAAAGAAAAACTTTAGGAGAAGCCCAATAACTATTTTTGGATTCATTGATGGCCCAACTCGTCCAACTCTACGAGCCCACCCAAAGCTGTCACAGACTCACGGTAGAACGACTGGCACGCGAGCGAGATCGAAGATCTGAAATTTCTTCCGTCTTCAATTAACATTTCAGTTCATTGTTGGATCAATCTACGCAGGCGAAACTCTTCCGTTAAATTTCAATTTCTGCCGAAGACTCCTGTAAGTGTCTCACCTAAATTTTCATCTTCTGCGTTAATATTAATGGCATAGGGTTTGATCACATGTGCAAATTATAGGATGTTTTGTTTAAACGACCTTGTATTGATTGTCTTCTCCGATTCCGTTATATATTTCGTTAAACTTATGCATCTGAAGTTCTGTACGCGTTTTAGTTTTTCGACTTTTTATCGAACACGGTTTGTAATTCGGCTCGTAACTTCTAGAGCTGTATTCTTGTTATACGCTAAAAGTAGTGATTCGTAGGATTAGCAATGATAAACCTGGTACTATCCGAATTCAATTCAAAATAGATTTAATCGTCTCAAATAATTTTGTGTTCTGCACTTGCTGCAAAGGTAATTTTATATAAAAGGTTTTTTTGTGACAAGATATAACCTTTAATCAGTTTAGAAGCTCAAAAACTGATTACAGATTTTGAGTGACATACATGCATATAACACTGAACACACCATCAGAAAAGAGTATTTGTATTAAAAATATCAAATACTTATGAATGAATTCACAGGAAATTATCCAAAATGGTTGGTGGTAGGGGAATTTACTACTTGTTGAGGGGCAAGCTTCATTCTCGTTCCGCTGTAAGCATCATCATTTACTTAATTTCCTTTTGCATACTTTACTTGTGTTAACATCCTAAAATGCATCTTATGATTTCTGAATGACTAAACTAACCTCATATCATTAAATACTCTTTTCTCATATGGGAACAATGGTATCTAGACTGTAGATTTCTGTTAATTCACATTATAACACTATATGACTATATGAGTTTTTACCATTTCATGTTGTGCGTATTATCACGTCCTTATCTAAAAGTATGCTACATTTTGGATGAAACGGATCATAAGAGTCTGACCAGGATGAAAAAATGTTTCTTTTCTGTTTAACTGCTGCTGTAATTACTGATTGCTGACATCATCATCTTAAAACAACAGGCCCCACCAGCTTTATCGTCTCTGATTGCAAAAAAAGATCATGATGGATCTGGATCTGGTGGTGTGAAGTCGCTGAGGGCAATTGCTTTGATTGGAGCAGGTGTATCAGGGATTTTAAGTTTTACAACAATTGCAGCTGCTGATGAAGCTGAACATGGTTTGGAAAGTCCAAGTTACCCCTGGCCTCATCAAGGCATTCTTAGTTCATATGATCATGCTTCGTGAGTTTTTTTTCCCTACCTTTTTCGTTCAGTGCGATATTTTTTTAGTTACAGTTCAGATTATTTGACCAACTTGAAACTTATTTAAAAGTTTTGACCAAATACTCAACTTGTTTCATTAACTTTACCTAGATATTAAATTACTTTAGTGGTCACCCAAGTAGGTATCTTGTTTCATCTATATCAAATTTAGACCAAAAAACGCCGGGTGACGAGAAAGCCCTTAAATACTTTTGAGATACAAAAGTTTTAATTTATAACATGTCGACACATAATAAACAAACTTTAACCATTTCTGTCATTTGGCATGTATTTGGTTGTAATTACTAATTTGTATAAGTGAAAAACACGATAGAAACTTGGGTGGGGTGGACTTTGTGAAAATAGTTTAATTCATTACTTTATCTTCTTTAATATATTCAGAATTTGCCAACAATCAAATTTATGGTAATCGGATTATTATTTTACTTCAAATTGCATAAGTACACGTGAAATCTATTTTTATACAACCCGTCATGCATTTGATAATCTGATATTTATAACTTTAAATAGCAAAAGCACAACCAAACACTATTTTCTACAACCTGTTTTATGCAGCTGATATCCGATTTAATGATTCTTATTATGTGACATCACACATTTATAAAAAATAATTGCAACACGCATAGTGTTTATAAAATATTATCAGCACTTGATATATTTGTAATTTTATGTTTGACTATAGGATTCGTCGTGGACACCAGGTGTACACACAAGTGTGTGCATCATGTCATTCAATGGGTTTGATTTCATATCGCGATCTGGTTGGTGTCGCATACACAGAAGAGGAAACAAAGGCGATGGCTGCTGAAATTGAAGTGGTTGATGGTCCTAATGATGAGGGTGAGATGTTTACGCGCCCTGGAAAATTAAGCGATCGGTTTCCTCAACCTTATGCAAATGAGCAAGCTGCTAGGTTCGCTAATGGTGGCGCGTACCCTCCAGATTTGAGTCTTATTACCAAAGTACCCTTTCTGCCTATTTCAAACTTTTGCAGATTTATTATTTTACTTTTTTGGTGGGTTGTTATTTTCTTTGTTTTTTGTTACTTCAGGCTCGTCATAATGGACAGAACTATGTGTTTGCTCTGCTCACCGGCTATCGTGATCCTCCTGCTGGTGTTACAGTGAGTTGTCATTTTTTTCTACATATTCTTTTATTTTTATTTCTTTCATTTTTATGAACTTTGGTTGGTGATATTTGAACTAAAATTACAATATAACTCAATTTCTAATTTTAAGCTTTAATAACATAAATCATTTAAAAATTTCAAAATTGAAGTTTAGATTGTTTGTGATATTTGAAAAATAACTAGCAAACGCACCGACCTTTATCATTTAAGTTTAATTTGACCCTTTAATGAGTTTTTAATTTGTATAATTGTACATAGAAAATTTAGTAACTTTTGCTCAATAATGTATGGGGTAGAGATAAATTTATATATTGTTTCTGTAGATAATTAAAAAAACTTCATTTCATTTAAACTTAAGGTTGCAAGTCAAAAACAATTATATTATTTAAAAAGTTGTATTTCTTCCCAAGTGGGTAATGGGGTTAAACAACAGCTCTTTTTTATAAAATCTGTCTTAAATTTTAAATGCTTTTATTGTTATATAACATACCAATAAATAATAAACCAAATTATGAATTTATTGCAGATTAGGGAAGGTCTGCACTATAATCCATACTTTCCTGGAGGAGCTATAGCAATGCCCAAAATGCTTAATGACGGTGCTGTTGAATATGAAGACGGTACTCCAGCTACCGAGGCCCAGGTTGGTAATGGGCTTTTATGGGCCTGCTTTTATTTGTTCGATCTCTTTTTTTTTTTTTTTTAAATCCTCAAGATTTTATTTATTTATTTAATTTTTATATATTTTTGTAGATGGGAAAGGATGTGGTCTCATTCTTAACTTGGGCTGCAGAACCTGAAATGGAAGAAAGGAAACTGGTATGAAATTATGAATCCTTCAAAAAACCGACAATTTCAATCTTGGGAATTGGAGAGTCAAAGTTTGATTTTTAAGGTCAAATTGACTGATTTTTAAGTTGCGATTGGTTTTTAATTAATTTTTTATTTGGTTTTGGGGATGCAGATGGGATTTAAGTGGATATTTGTACTGTCACTAGCTTTGCTTCAAGCTGCTTACTACAGGCGTTTGAGGTGGTCTGTTTTGAAGTCACGTAAGCTTGTTCTTGATGTCGTCAACTAGACGCATCTCGTTTTTTTTTAAGATTTTTTTCTGAAAAAAACAACTTTGAAATTGAAAAATAATTGTTTCTGTAAAAGAATTGAATTTGAACTATTGTACCAAAACTGGTACACAACCTGTCTTTTGGTTCATACGGTACTGCTTTTCCATTTTGAAATTTTGAAGCAAATAATAAGGGGATTCAGGATTGTATTGTATGCTCTCTTATTTGGATTTTTTTAATAATTGAATAAACGTTTATTATGTTACCAAAACATATTTTATTACTAGTCTCAATATAAAAGGTATGTAGGACAGCTAAGATTGTGCGACTAGAATTTACATGCATTTGTGTTATGTTTTCTTTCAGAGAATTTTTTACATTATTTCTTCCTTTTTCTACTTTTATAATCTTTAATGCATTATTGCAGTTCTCTACTTTTTAGTAGTATATTTTATTTTTAATTTTAAAACAGAAGTCAAGTCTATGAAATTCGGATTTCTATTTTTAGATATCTATGTTTTATTAAAATATCCTTCTATTTAACCAACCATCAATGCTTTAAAATATAATTATCTTTGAAATATTAAAAAGTTAATAAAAAATTATATAACAATCTATCATTTTACTCTTTTATTTTGTGTATATATATGTTATGTTACAATATTTGATCTTTTCTGCCTTTTTCCTAAACAAAGTTTTTACTCATGTTTCATAACTATTTACCTCTCTACTTTCTCCATCCTTCACAGATGGAAAGACACCTTCTCAAAAACATGAAACCAAATTATACGATATAAACAAACAGAAATATCTTCCACTAATATAAAAACATGTACTTTATTTAGCTGTCTTTCTATTTATCTGAAACAAACAACCTATTTATCAAAAGAGTTATTGGATTTCCGCAAGAATCAAATGATGCTAACTCCTAGGTAATTCCATATATCTTTTTTTAACGACGTTGTTTTCACGTACCACGTATGTTGTCTGAATCAGACTCACTGGACAACGGTGAAACATACGCCTACCTAATGTGTGGGAACCACGTGGAATAGATAAACCCTCGCCCGCCATCGGAACCGAACCCCTGATAAATCTCAAGGTGGCCCTTAACCTAGTGTCCATTTAAACTGCCCAAGTAAGATTCGAACCCATGACTCCACGTTGAAATGTGAGACTCTTACCACAAACAAGTTTGCTGAACAATTCCATGTATTAGATACCTTGTAACTTTTGACTTATTTGAAAAGCAAGGAAGTTAAAAATATAAGTTGGACAAAAAAAAGATGAGAAGTTGAGGCAATAAAAATGTACAGGATGATAGAGAAATAACGAATCTTATAAATAAAAATTCTTGGGCGGAGTTTTCAATTCAATTGTTCTTCTCATGTTAGCTTCTTAGAATATGCGGTATATGGGTTGAGTTGGGGGTTGAGTGGGCATGTCATGTAGGTGAGAGTGGGTAAAGTGATTGAGTGGAAGAGTGGAAATGCATGAGGTGAGTGGGGGGTTGAGTGAGTAAAAAGAAAGATGTTGATGTGGTATTTTGTGATTGGTAGGAGGGTAATGTGGAATATTATCAAAGATCACTCACGCCTTGACCCCAATCACGCCTGCCTCAATCACGCCCCCCTCACCCCCCAAGGGGCGGTGTTTGGGGCTTTACCGTGGTCTCCCACGCCCCCACTCACCCCGTATACCGGATGGTCTTAGTTAGTTCCGCTAATAACATGCTGTCGTTCAAGCAAAAGTTAGCTTAATATAATCGTACAATAAAACATGGAGAAATATTATTTGATAAACTATCTTTAATTAAATTATTCGCGTCACGTACGTAACTAGGCGCGTGTGGAATATGAAATGATTTGAAATCTGTGATAGAGGACACGCGTCTTATATCTGACAAATAAGCATTTCCCACTTTCTTCAGGCAATACACATACGTGTCCTTTTGTAATGGGGAAATGCGTTCGTACGTGTCGCTCCACCTGTTGCTACCAAGCAGCTACTTCGCACGCTTCTTCAGGTGGCCCCACCAAAAATCTCCGATAACCAATCACAGCCTCAGTATACAATTTGTTGCCCTAGACACGTGTAACTCTAATTAACCGGCGTCCAATTTTCATCTTAATTCATCATCAGTATGCATATTTCCGGTTTGTTTTAGAGAGAGAACTCGGAGGTAGGTATGAACGGTGGAAAGAAACGCGATGACGCCCGTTGCGTCGCCGGCGCTGGCGCTGATGGTCGAGATAATACGGTTATCGATCAGATTATGTTGAGATTCCGTCCGATCGCTCCGAGGCCGGTGACGGCTGAGAGTTCCGGCTATGTGTTGCCGGCGAATGATCTGAAGACGAAGAGAGTGAAGAGGAAGTACGTGAGAGTGAAGAAGAAGGTTAGTAAAGCTAAAGAGTGTAGTTTATCGATAAACGATAATAAAAAATGGTTCGATCTGGACAGGACTGTTGCGATGATTGAGGATTCTGACGGTAACGAGCTCGGTGTTACAGATCCGGTTCAGAAACTGTCGAACTGGATCAGCTTTGATTTATCTGGAAACAAGAGTGAAGGTGTTATGAATAATTTGTTTATTTCTGTACCGCCGGAGAAATTATCATCAGATCTGCATGGTGTAGATCTGGCTCCACCGATGCGTCGAAATACGTTAGTGGAGTCGTGGATCACGGTGGAATCTGTAACCGGCGCGTGTGAGGATGGACGGCTGATAGGATACACAGACGACGAGATATGGAAGAATCTAGAGAGTGACAGCTGTCCAGGTTTCGTATCGAACGGTTACGATGAGGTTCTGTGGGTAAATCCGGCTTACCGGAGGATGCTAGATCTGAATCCCGACGGTAGAGCTCCGGCGAGTGAGGTGGTTGTATGGCTGGTGGTGAAAGTTGAAAAAGCGACGGTGGTAAAATACCTTCCTGCTTTTTCATGCAGAGTGAGTATTGAGTACCGATCATCGGAGAAGAAGACGAGGATGATGGTGCCTTGTGATGTCTGGAAGATGAATTCCGGTGGCTTTGCATGGTTGCTTGATGTCAGATTTGCTTTGAGCTTGGGGCCATTAAATTGACCAATCAAGTTTCCTAATTAAACAGGTAAATTTGATTAATAGAAGTAAAAAGCTTCATATTATATATCTATAAAGTATATATATCTTATAGCATGAGAAAATATTGAATCTGGTGATTCTGCATTATCATCTTCTGCAGATGTTGTTCCAACTCATAGATGCTGAAAAATGCTTCATCTATGCAGTTTTAATTTTAACCACCTACTGTTGTATTCAATATTTTTCTATATCTGCATATGATAATAATTAGGTAGTTGATTATTATCAGCTATATAGAAACTGTAAAAAAGATCTATAACTATAGCTGCTTGGATCAAGCTTCAATTATATATGGATTTATGTAATAAAAAATTATGCCCCAAGTTTATCCATATTAATCTCTGTCTTTATTATGCAAGAAATTTTTAAATTGGGAACTGTGAATTGATAAAGATCACAGTGATTGAGGTTGTCACAATCTTGTTCCATGACTAGCATAAACTTATTATAACGAATTGAATATGAGATTTGCCAAATCCAATTTTGGCCTACCAATAAGCTGATCTTATAAAATTTTGATAATAGTTCTGACACATTTGTTTGTTAAACCTACTCTTTTTGTCTACTAATTAAAGAGATAATGAGTCATTTGTAATAATTAACTCAACGCAAATGCCATCATCAGTGGTATATATGTCAAAAAAATAAAAAATGATCAGTTGGTATGTTACAGTGCCTTATTGACAAACAAAGTGAAAAAAGTGGAACAAAATAATGCCATATACGAGTACTGACAACACTTCTAGTACTTGGTTGACATGCAAGCTTAAGCTTTAACTCTTAACCTTTTATAGTATTGATTTTTCATTATTTTTATGTCATGGTCTTCGATTATTGACTCAATTTCAAGCTTATTATATTGTAATCAACCTTATCTTATGCTGCCCCAGCTAGCCTACCTTGTTTGACAGTAATCACTAAATTTGGTGGGTTTTGAAATTTTGATTTTGAAGTACTTGATTCTTAATTGGATAGACAAAAAGAAAGTGATTTGTAGAATGTAAACCAAAATAAATTACTTCAACCAATTAGGTATATTACCAATAAAAAATTGGTATAACATAATCTTTAAATTGAACAAAAATATTTTATGGACAGACCTATTAAATATTAATAACATGTTATTTACACTCACTTGAAACGAGTATAAATAGGCCACGTAGTTGGCGTGTCAACATCGATTCTAAAACAATTTATGATGTTAGGTGATAGAACCTTATAACTTTGGAATCGAAAATGACTTATTACTTACTTTATCATTTTATTTATTCTATTAACTTTTTAGAATGATTTTGATTTTAACAAAATTTTGACTTTATCAAGGTTTAAAACCATTATATATGAACTTCTTTTTACCATTAGGTCCTAAACCCTATCAATTGGATTCTTTTTAATGTATTAATGGTTTTAATGTCATGTCAGAACAAAAAGCTACATATACACAATGTTGGAGAAGGCGCTAGGCAGTCGGCGAGGTACCGCCTAGGGATTAATCGGGACTAGGCGGATTGGAACTTT
>WOUH02000009.1:7559145-7584695 GCA_009936405.2 Stevia rebaudiana
GGGGGTGTTAAGGACGCAAAATGAGACCAGGTTTTATGAAGCTTAATTTATGTCCTTGATGGACTTGAATTCAACCTAGATCCTTCACACATGTAACATACCAGAGGGACATAACTGCTGCAGCAACAGAGACACCTGTGATTGAATTAAAGTTCGGAAGATGTGAAAGGAAAAACTGAGAAGAAGCAAAGATCATGATGAAGTAGGTGAGTCTAATGTCCTTGCATGGTTCTTGACAAACCAATTCATGAAATTTCTTGAGGGATTGACCGGCCTCCAGTGACCATATACACAATGTCACAACCAACTTCAACAATTAGTTGTGGAACTACTATGAATAAACCGAGTTTTTCCCCGAAAGCATGCTGGCCAAGTTCATGGTATCTGTCAAATCGTTTCCCAGGTACTGCTTTATGCATCTCAATCATTTGCCATAACGTGTATACAGTCCACGACCCAAACAACACCGTTAATCCAGGACCCCTAAAATTCAACAGTTTATTTTTGTCATTGCAATCCTTAGCACTAGTTAAAAACTTTAAAATTCTTTTTACAATTCTTTTACACCTTAAATATCATATTATAATCATGGCAAACATCAGGGAAGAAAATCGTAGTTAACTCTATTTAAATTTTGAATTTAATATTTTCTTTAGTTTGTGTAATTACCAGCTAAATTTAAAGAGCTTATATTTAAGAAGTTTCTAATGAATAATCTTAAAACCCTAAATAATAATTTATAGCTATAGAAGTATCAAACATATATATGTTTTTAGTGCTACGACATAGTAATTTAATATATATATATATATATATATATATATATATGTAATGATTCAATGATAAAACATTTAAGTGTCGATTATGTAACCCCGTGTAATACACGAGTTTGTAACCTAGTACTATAATAAATGACTCCAAACAATGGCACATGACAACATCACAATTTTTTTATTTTATTTTTTGTTTTTTATTTCATCTTAATATCGATTCAAATTCAAAATGCGGATAACCGAATTAACCATCTTTTTATCAACTGAAATAACCAAACTATTCTAAGCGAGAAATAATGAAAAATAAAAGCCATTACATTGATGTATGGAATGGAGACTGACCATCCTAGATGGGCTAGCGCATAAGGTAGACCAAGAACTCCGGCTCCAACCATGGCTGTAACATTGTGAAAAGCTGAGTACCACCACTTTGCGTTCCTTGAGGAGGTGATTGGAAGCCAATTGTCTATTTGGATCTCTCTTGCAGTTCTCTTGTCCACCTTAATTTTACACATAATTTATTAAAGTAATAACAATAATTAGTTAATTAATTGAAAATCTTGTGAAAATAAACCAGCTATAGATTACTCATATGTCCACGGCATGTGAGAAACAAAACACGGGAAGCATATATATGTTAAGAGTGGTAATTAATTGGGTAGCTTGAGATAAGCGTGAATGAAAGTGTTACACCGATTCTTCACCAGCGGGGCACATAAGGCACATCTTGTCAACCTGAACACATTGGCGACTAAACGCTAATTTTGTTGGAATTCTGTTATAAGGCAGCCCTCCGAACAAGAGAGTTAACTTTAAGAGCGACCCATCAAACTTGAGGGTCATAAAACTTGTTTAGTCAAGGATCGTATTTCATCTTTTGGTGGGCATCTTAATAGGTGGTACTGGAAATCGGTCATTGATGCGTGACCCATGACCTGACTTGTGATTTGCATCATGCCTTGTTGCGTGACCCAAACCATGAACCGGCTCATGACCCAAACTATAACCCGTCCCTTGACCAAACCATGATCTGATCCGCAACCTAACCATGAACCTACCCCGACTTGACCTTTGAATAGTGAAGTAACGATACAATTCATAACAGTTGTAACAAAATAATACAATGGAATATTAATGATCTATTTCTTTCATTTGTCTATTAGATTACCTCATACATTACTTTACATTATACTAAACATATCTTAATTGGAAAAAAACTTGATTTCCTACTGTAAAAATGTGTCTTTAGTTTTGACAAAATTATTGCTTATTGCCTACCAAAAACCCTAATGTTAGCACCCATCTGATTATATGAGTGTTCCTACGTATATTTGACACTATATATCATAAGAAACAAGCCGTGTTCTAGCTAGCTCTTAATACTAAAATACAACGTTTTTAAAAACAAACTAACGCACACACTAATCTACTCGTAAAATCTACGTACCATTTTGCCCCTGAATGAGACTTGAAATTTTACGACTAGAAAAGAAAACTAACTTGTGCAAAAGTAATAAAATTGTGCAAAAGTAATAAAATTGGTTCCTATAAGTCTATAACACCTCCAAATCATGAATTCTTTTGGTGTGCTTACCTAAAATTTTGGAGAAGATTCGGATCTGACAACTGACATATATCATATATGATCTTCCATATGATAACTATCTTCGTTTATACAGTAAACCAATCCGTAGATTCAGATTACCAGCTCATCTCGATCAAATCATAAGCATATAAAAATGCTTTAAAAATTCGCCCAAACTGCATACAATACTACTGATCGAAAACGATAATTCTCCTAAGTGTTTTATAACTGATAGTTCTGATTACTCTTTCTCAATCGCAGATTTCAACTAATTGATCAATAAATCAAACGTAAATTCAATATTCATACAATGGATTAATGACAATATGAACCCGGATGGGAAGAAACTAATATATTGGATGAAACTAGAAATTAAGAAGAAAAAAAACCTTGTCGTTGACACTGTTGTTATCGTTGTAGTTTTGATCTGTTTGAGCTCGTGTTCCCATGGCTGCAAGCACGATATGGAGAGATATGTACGTATTGGTCGATCAAATGGTGAAGTAAAAGAAGAATGAAGGTTTGTGAAATATGTGAAGACGCTATAAATCTTGAATCGGTTTATTAATGCTTTTTATTTTATTTTATTTCATTTCAAAATTGAGTATGATTAGGTTTTGGAGTTCAAATGTTAGAGATTATCAGTTAATGGTGTGATTTATTTTTAATAATATTAAAGTTGAAAGGCAATTTTCTAATTAATTTCAACTTTATTTGGTATTTAAAAATAACTAGCTTATATGTACTCCTGTATACACTAGCTTTTAACATAAATTACGTAATTTTCATAAGAATTAGTTACACGAATAGTCCTTGTGGTTTTCTTATATTCAGTTTTGGTCCATATGATTGATGAATTACAGATTTGGTCTAATAATTTGCACAAACATAACATCTGGTCTCTAAAGTGGATGTTAGTTAAGTTTTCTGTTAAATTTTGTTTATTTGGTCCCATAAAACATTCTTATGTTATGAAAAATAATATAATAAAAAATAAATACATTATATATATATACTCAATATGCAATGTCGGTGGGCTTCCTCCCCACCGACTTGTATTGATTATATATATACACACTCTGATGCAAAGCAACTAAATTGATGGCGCTGAGATGGTAGCGGCAATGTACAAAGACTCATACCCTTTCTTAGGTCACTGGTTTGATTCTAGGCACCTGCAACATTTTTTTCCTTCATTTTGTTACCTTTAACTTCTCATTTCCACCCATAAATTTTTATTATTGACATTTTAACACTTAAAACTTTCTAGAAAACTTTGTGAGATCCAATAAAATTCCCCTAAAGTTTATAAGGTATATAAAAATTACCCCTTAAATAATTTTTTTTTCTTACTTGCCTAAATTTTTTTACATCGTTCGGTTTTGTTTGAACCATCAAACGTAAACTGAGCTGATATCTTTTTTCCGAAAATATAAATAATTTCGTCATTTTCTTTCTAACTGGGTTTTACTCTCACATTCTTCCTCCTAAATTCTTCTTCTGGCCTCCGACATAAAGCGCAATACGTTCAATCATCGTATAATGAGATTCTGTTGAGGGGTTTCTAAATATTCTAATAACACTACTTATATGACGTTATAGTATTTTTTGTCAGCGAATCTTCACAATCGATCCGTCGAGTGGAGCCGCGAAGCACGGGTTCCTTTGCTAGTTATTTCTTAAAACTAATGTTTTTCATTAAAGACTAAAATATCATTTAAAGTATATTAACATAAAAATCATTTATTCAAATTAAAATTTCATAAAATTAAGGAGAGGTTGCCAAGTGACATTTTATAAATGATTTATTAGAGTTAGATTAAAAGGGTGTGTGAGACGAGATCATAATATTGCACTGGTAGAATAAAAAAATAATTATATAGATAATATGCCTGATAACAAAAGTAGGAGTTTGGAAGTTTATCTTGATAATATGTTCTAGGAGTGTTCATGATTTGGTTTGAAACAGTTAAACCGTCCAAAACGGTCATCGATTTGGTTTCTCGGTCAATTTTTCCCTAACATTTGGTCGGTTGGTTTTAAAATATTGAAATGGTAGTGAACGGTTTCCGGTTAACAGCAAAAACAGGACCGGACCATGTATATATATATTAAGATTATATCTGGGCTGTGCAACTTTGGGCGCCATTTACATAATAAAATTTAGAGTTTGGGCGGTAATAATCTCCGCCTCAACTTGATATCTATTTCTTTCATTAAGTAATTGACTCTTTGACTACTTACCCAGTTATCCTAGCCCATCTTCGTCTCGATGTCGCATAGAAGTACAAAGTAAGAGCCACTTACCCTTTCAATCGGTTTTGGCTTCTAGTTTAGTAGAAACCATATTCAATTAATTTTATATCGTTTAAGTATTTGCATCTTGAAGTTTGGAGTTATGAATGGCATCTGAATATTAGAAATTTAGACAAGTCGTACTTTTTTAATTTGATTTACATATGTATATTTTGAATAGAATTCAAAGGTTTGAACTTTGGAACATGCAGGTAGTGTTTTGGACAGGTCAACGACAAGTTTTCATTTTGAAAAACACTACAAGTCTTCTTTTTGGACAAGTTTTTGGGACAACGAGTCTTTATTTGGACTATGTATTGGATAGGAATTGTGTTTTGGGTTGTATTTTGGCTTCTTAGAAGTATATGTGCTAGCCTATACTGGATAGCTTATGTTATAATCTTTGAATGTGCGTTGATCTTTTAGTATGTTTTTCGTATGTATTGTATAAGCTCTATTTTGAACGGCTTGAAAAAAGGCCAAAAAGCCTAAAACCGTGAAACCAAACCAAACTAAATCATTAATAACGGTTTGGTTTGGTTCGCCTTTTATTTTCAATGGTCCTGTTTTGGTTTTCAACAATAAAAGACCATTATCGACGGTTTTGTTTGCAGTTTGACGTAAAAACGTAAAAAATTGGACCGTGAACATACCTAATACTTACAGTAGAATTTACAGAAAATGGAAATTAAATTCATAAGCCCCTGGATTGATTTGAGAGACGTCAATGACTTTCAGATCAAACGATTTTGATGGTTGGCTTCAAAATGTTGATCGGATAAAACTCAAATACCAATATGAAGAACAAGTGTGATTTTGAAGAGAATTCGTATGAACCAGTGGAAAATTGTCAATGATATGATCATCAATCATATACAATTCGCAAGGAAACTTCCGTAGGGATACCGCCCAGCCAGGGGCTCTGCCCCTTGGACTCCGCCAGGGGTTGTCGCCCCTTGGACCCCCCGCTACAGAGGGCTGCCGTCCCCGGACCCTCACAATATAAACAAACAAGATTGCACCTCGTACCCGACTTATTTAATAACGTACTATCGTGTCTTATTCGACAAACTAAGTTAATTTCCATTACACCAAAATATCCAGCAATAGTTTTGATAACATTATTGATTTCTAAGGGAAATGGAACTTGTTGATCATTTGTTCAAATTATTCAAGATGCTAGATGCAATAGAGACAAAAGCCTGTTGAAGAAACATCCTTTTGTTATTTGAGGTACCAAATGGTTTCGTACGTCTTCCTTTAATGTCCTATACGTATAAACCTATAATGTCGGATTTGCATATTAGCAGTTAATACGGACTAGTATAGTTCGATTTGCACATAACAACTCATGACTTTGTTTTGGTTGCCTTAGTCGAGGCGACTCAAACATCTTAACGTTATCCAATATTATGGATGCATACCTTTTTCACGCTTAACGTTATCCATTATGGATACGCTTTATCACTCACTCTTAATGATGATTTTTATATTCTCATTCAAAGCCAATACTCTTAAAACACACTAATGGTATTTGAGTTCAAAACATTTATTTACCCAACATTTTCCTTGTGGAGAAGCATTAGTAATATGTTAAATTTAGCATAAAACATTAGATGCAAACAAACAACTTTGCGTTGGAACTAAAAATGTACGAAAAGAAAACGATTTAAAATCCCACAAAACCAATCTAGACAATGCAGACTTAAAAAGAAATAAATAGATCATATCATCACTGGCTACTTCGACTTCTTTAAAACCGGGACGAAACCTAAACCTGTGTGATCACTAAGATATGGAACTTAATTAAAAAATTTATAGTTTTTGGCATCAATGATGATTTGTCTTAATCCTCCTATAGGTGATACTACCATCAAAGCAACTCCCAATACAATGCATATCTGTAAACACAAATTAGTGAGAATGAAAATGATTAGATGATTATAAAAAGTAAAACTAAATAATGTTTTCGGAGATGATATGGTTATATATATATATACCCAGTTAATTATCCAAGATAAGCTCCCTGCCTTTGGTTTATAGATTGTGAGCCACATGATGCAAGGTAGCTGAAACATTTAGATGAAAGTTAGAAGGGTATAACACGTCAACAAAAGAGTCCGGTCAAACGGTCAATAAGTTGATCTAAAACACTTGTGTCGAAAAATAATATAAGTCATTCGTCAAACATAATACAACTGATTTAAGAGGTTTTATAGCTTAAAAATACACTCGGTTAATTTTAAGTTATTCTAATTTTATTTTACAATTTACTTTAAGAAAGATAAAACGTGTCTAAAACAAACCGGTTAAAAAGTCAAATAGTTGCTTACAAAATATGTTGTTGGGGCAAAGGCAAATCCTCCGAAGAACCCTAGAAGTCCACCGAAAAATGGAATGCAAATGGCAACTAACATTGTAAAACCTGCAACCAAAAGGAATAATTTTGTAAATTGAAATGATGAAATCATTTATGCAATAAATTTACTTCATAAAATAGTTTTTAAAGTAAATTTAGACTTACCAACATATATGTTCCTAGTGACGAAGCGAAGCGTACGACTAGGAGTGAAGTTCAATTTCTTGACGAGAAAAGTTTCAAGCATATCAAATACCGGAATTGCATAAATCTAAAACAAAACAAAGATAAGTAATCATAGATATATGGAGGATGAATCGAAACCTTTTGCACTGAAATAGAGTTCAAAATTTCAACCGATATACATAGACGACTTTTTTTAGGGAAAATCACGGAAATAACCAACTTGACCAAAAATTAACCAAAATGACCATTAGGCTCCAAAAGTGCTTGATGGCTAGAATCATGCAAAATTTTTGCCAAAGAACCAGTTGGCTTTGTGGAGGTGCCGGATTCCATATATCAGGCAAGATTTTTGCCTGATTCCATCCACCATGCAAGCATTTTGCCGGATTGTAGCCATCAGACAAACATTTTGCCCGATTTCATGCATCAGGCAGCCCTGTAGCCGACTGGTTCCATAGGCTAAAATTTTGTCTGATTCCAGCCATCAGGCACCCTTGGAGCCTAATGGTCATTTTAGTGAATTTCTTGTTAAGAGTCAAAAATTGGTAAGACTATGTTTTAATATACGATGTACACACATGTACACAAAGCTTTACCTATTACCATAATATCGTTTTCACACAATCACACACCTTCTAAATACTAGGGAAAAAGTCAAAAAAAAAAAAAAAAAAAAAAACATCTGATAATATGGTAATATGTAAAAGTAAGAAATTTGGAGGTGAACAAACAAATTCTTTTTTTTTTTCTAAAACTAACGAGAATTTTAGATCAATGCAACATGACTCATTCTCTAACATGAGTGGTAGCAAAAAAAATATAAATAAATTAAAAAAACGAGTTTATCTAAATGACTAAATCTATTTTGACTTCCCAACTATTTAGTATCATATCTATGAATATTTTTACCAGGTGTAAGTGTGTAACTATACTTGAGTAGCTAGTACGTTGAGTGTTTGTTATACACATATATAGCACCCACAAAACGAAAATATAACACATTACTTTTACTAATGTCACGTGACAGTGTGACACCGGTGCATCGTATGTAGAATTTTTACCTGATAGCTTCCAATAACATGAATCACCACGAACATATTTGCCGCCGCAATGAGCCACACGGGCTTTTCTAAGCTGATCAAAATGTTATCCGAGACACTATTTCCATACGTCCAATACCCGATAATAGCAACCGGAAAGTAGCAAATGGCCACCACCATATAAGCAACCACCACTCCTTTCCACATGGGGCCCTTTGAAGGTTTTTCGGGTGTTGAAGGGATGGTCGCTTGAATTTCCAACACTACATTATGACCAGCGTACGCAAACGCGATTGTACCGAGCGCGTTAAAGAAGCTGAATATTGCCCCCATAGTGGTATGAGCTTTGTAAGTGTATTCTACATCTTCTTGCACACCCTTTTTCACTGCAGCTGCCCATGCAATCGTAGAGTAACTACAATTGAGAAGTTGTGTCAATTCATAAAATTAACTATTGTAGTTACATGACTACTAGTTTTAAACTATTTACATGTAAATGAGAGCTGTTTTGGCTTATGTAATAATAAATTTTGGTAATTACTTTCATACTATTGGTTTTGTACGTTTTATTCAATAGCGAGAAATGAAATAATTAGCTAATCGCTGAACAAGCCACAAGTCTATTTTGAATACATTTATCAAAATATTTAATATTATATAAATTTTGATTTCTGGAAGTAAAATTAACTTATTGAATATTTATTGAGATAATAAAATGGAAAAAGTGCACTTGTTTCCGTTGAAAGAACCTCAAGTTTCTATTAGTGATCTTATGAAAACTTATCAAGTTTTCTTTTTCAAAATTATTCTGCACCGTAAAAACTATTCAAAAATAGTATAGTTACTTTGATTAGTATACAAATTTTGATAATTTAGTAATGATTTGAATCCTCTAAATAAACAATAAGAAAACCTGAGTAGTATCTAGTGACACTTTTTATTTCACGCTAAAAGTAAAAATAAGTACTAAATAATTTAAGTTTCATGTATTATCATTTGGATCACATTATTTTTTGTAACAAAAGTCACAACAATAAAGCAATATAGTCTAAAATACTACAGCTGCAAAACGAAACGACTCTATTACTATGTTTCATCAAGTTTTTAAGCTTTTGATTATAACTCAGTTACCTTAAAACACTCTATGACTATGTTTCATCAAGTTTTTAAGCTTTTGTTTTTAACTAAGTTACCTTAGAGACATGACTGCTGCAGCTAAAGACACTCCAGAGATTGAGTTGAAATTGGGAAGATGAGAAAGAACAAAATGAACCGAAGCAAAGATCATGATGAAATAAGTTAGCTTAATGTCTTTGCATGGATCTGAACAAACCAACTCATGAAACTTTTTGAGCGATTGACCACCAGTGACCATATACACAATGTTGACACCAACTTCGACGATTAGTTGTTGTGGAACCACTATTAATAGACCAAGTTTTTTCCCGAAAGCATGTTGGCCAAGTTCGTGGTATCTGTCGAATCGCTTTCCGGGTACAATTTCATGCATCTCGACCATTTGCCATAATGTGTATAGAGTTACAACCCACGATGTGAACAAAACCGCTAATCCAGGACCCCTGAAATTCAAGAATTTGGATTGTTAAAAATGCTAACATCCATTCCTTACAAATGATTTATATTTAGTTTTCACTGATGCGGTTTTAAAATTCAAGAGAAAATTTAGGGATGTTAAATGGCTTGTGTCCGGGACGTCGAGTTGAATCCGCTGTGAACAAGAAAATTTAAATAGACATAAAAACATGACTGAACTTAAACATGATATGCAACCAAATAATGTACATATACTTCAGCAAACTGCTAACGGAGTTAAATTCCGATAATGTTAAAGTTTGGATTTTTTTAAATCCAAAATTCCTTTTTTTAATGATCAATGAATACTTTTAAGACCAGTCACTTAGAAAAACTTATTGGCAAAAGGCACCCGCAAACCCAGACAACGATAATAACTTGGCTCGTCCACCATTTAAGAAGAAACACACCGCCCGAAAACCCATTGTCATAACCTGAAAATACTTTAAATGAGAGTTGAACTCAAGACCTCGAAAGGGCATGTGACTACATGAGTCTACATCCTTCCAAACAAATTGATTTCCATTTACTTGATTTTAACTTGACCCATAACTAAACCTATCTATGTGACTTCCTAATATTGTTTGTGTGATGTGAATGAATGAGAGAACTAACCATCCAAGTTGGGCAAGGGCATGGGGGAGACCAAGAACTCCGGCTCCAACCATGGCGGTTACATTGTGAAAAGCTGAATACCACCATTTTGCGTTCCTTGAGGAAGTAATTGGAAGCCATTCTTCTAGTTGTTTCTCTCTTTCGGTTCTTTTGTCAACCTATTATGCGTTCAACAAAGAAGCAAGGATAGTGGTGCTTTTCAGCTATCATATTGTTAACGTATTTAAAGATTAACATAATAATTATTTTGATTCAAGATCTAAGTCCTATAACAAGCTGTAAACTTGATAATTCAAAATCCATAAATGTATCTTGCATTAGAGTTTATAAATAATGATAATAATAATAAGGCCCTATGAGAATTTAAAAGTGCCGCTTAAATATAGTAAAAGATATTGTATTGAATTGTCGAAGTAAGAACTTTATGCAAGTGTTGCAGCACCAAAGGGAGAAAAGGGAATTTTAGAAATTATTATGATCTATATAGACATTATATTAGCTTAAATTACATCAAATCCACTTTGGAGAACTCCACCTAACACTTAATTTTAATGACTTTGTTAATTCGACAAACAACCATAATGGTAACATGAATTGGTTTTAGTTCGGTAGATTGCTAGACTGTTGTATAATTAATAACACTAAAGATTTATAGCATAAATAATTTACTTCCTTTGACAATTGATGAATTTTTACAAGTTAATGTGTATTTTAACTAAATGTTTTATCATGCTTGTTTCGGGCTTCGGTCATGTCCTGTTTTGATCATACTAAGAGTGTAAGCATTCATATACAATTCTCCATCTACATCTTTATAATTTTTATTTTTTTAGAAATAGTGTTTTTTATTATACTGTATTACTTGGGGGGTTAACTTGAAAATATTAACACTTCTATGGCTATCGCTATTGCAAGTGTCGATGGCTTCTTTGAATTCATGATTTGAGTGGCTGATCATGAATTCAAAGAAGTCATCGCCACTAGCAATGGGGATAGCCCTAGAAGTGTTGATATTTTTAAGTCAACCCCTAAGTGATTAAAGTATGATAAAACACTATTTAAAAAAAAATCCAAATTTTGTGATAGAGACTGAGATTAGCTACTTTTTTACTTAAAATTTATAAATTCTAGAGAATTTCTTAGTTTAGAGAATGTAATGCCAATGCTCTAACTTAGATATCTAAACATTTAATCAAACCAAGTTTAGTAAAAAGAATAATTATGTATCCTAAGCAAGTTTTATGTTTCATGGGTCTGACCAATAAATATTATCATAAAATCATAAAAACCCGTTATGATAACATTAATATTACTCCGAATAATGCTTTTTCTTTTCTTATTAGGCCAAAATGATTAAATTTGTGCCAATTTTGGCACACAAACTTCGAAATTATGTTAAATTTATCCCCTTTTTTAAGGAAAACAAAAAAGGCTTTTAATACACCTCCTAAACTTTTGGAGAACATTCGGATCTGACAGCTGCCAAAATATGGCTCATGAATATGGCTTCACAATCGCATCTCGATCAGATCCTAAAACCGAGATGTCGTACAATGGCTACCGGAAAACGATTACTCTCCACGTGTTTCATAAATGATCGTTCCGATTACGTTTCTCAATCGCACAGATGGATTAAATGATCGATCAAACAAAAGCTAATTAACGTCTAAAACTAATCAAACGTAAATGCAATCACACAATGAATTAACGAAAACATGAATTCAGAAATGAAGAAACTGAATGAAAACGGAAATTTCGAAACGAACCTTGTCAGTGTTAGTGTTGTTATCACCGTAATTTAGATCTGTTTGAGGTCGTGTTCCCATGGCTGCAAGCACGATATTGAGAGAGATCGAGTGGTGAAGAAAGTAAGTGTGTGTGATTATGGGAACGAAGTATGTGGTATTTATAAACAATTAAAGTGGAGGGTTGTAACAGGGAAGCCGTTGGGATTAGATTCACGGAGATGGTGTGAGGGACGGGATTAAAAGATGTGTGATTTGGGTTGACTCGAAAGATCATCGTATGAACATTGAATCGGTAAAATAGGAAAATATATATGACAAAGTAAATAATAACAATAATAATACTTTTATCTTTTTATGATAATATAGTTATATTTTTTCTAATTCAAATAGATTACATTAGGATAACTAATATGAGGTTTAGTTAGAATCGTGAATGTATGCAATTTTATTTTTTTAATGTATATATTAGTATTTTGATTTGATTAGAAAAGCAATAAGATGATAAGTATAATATTGATGAGAACATAAAAAATATCATTGATAAAAAGTGTATAAATAAGCTTGATATTGATGGATGTTTGAGTCCATTTACCAAAGTTCCTAATTTTGAATTCTGGGTCTATTTGGCTTAAATTGTGTTTGAATGTGCTCTTATTGATTAGCACCATAGCATGTAGTATCATCTCATCACCGGTCAAAAAAAGGTACGTGATAATGTGGTATCATGAGTTTTTTAGAAACAAAGACTCACATGTCACAATATTTACTCAAATGTGAATTAATTGTAATAACAAAGCTAACATCACGTGTGGTATGCACTTTAGAAACATAGTAGTTTAAAACTTGTGTATATTATACACGAGTTTAAATAATCAATACTTAAATTTTTTTATAAATGAATCATTGCATATATGTATTAAGTTAGTATGTTATGAACACTCAAAACAAATAAATATTTGACACTTATATGACTATAAATTATGGTTTGAGGTTTAAAATTATGTATTATAAACTTTTTAAATGTAAATTTCTTAAATTTGACTGGTATTTATACTTTAGAAAAAAATTGTTAAAGCTTAAAATGTTAGTGACGAAGTCTATTAACAGCGGACTAAGACTGTTAAGTATTACAGAATTCATGTATAAAAAGTGTAGTTTATTCTTGTATATATATCAAATAAATACTTAATTAGATAATAACAAATTTAAATGATTTTAAAATATAAATCTATTTTAGAATTTAAGGTAAAATAAAAAGTTAAAAAGAATATGATATAGCCATATCAGATTATTTGAAATCATTTGTATAGTTAGATAACAAAATTCATCATGATCTAAACTCTATTTGGTTTGTTAGATATTAGTCGAACTTGTACGGTAGGTTTTTTTATATAGGGACCTAGGATCGTTATTTTTTTTATTTTTTTTTTTAATATTATTGACATTAGAATAGTTTAGTTAACATAATTCTAAGTTTTATTGGAGTTCCTATAAATAACTTAGTGGTATATATCACCAAAATACTTAGATAACGATCAAAGGGGTGACTATATCAACTACATAGCCGTATAACGTGCAAAATCTAACAATATTTAAAGCATAATCCGATTTGAGCTCACATGTGTGTTTAAATGGAAGTTACGAATGCAGGACAGAAGTTTCAAAATCACATTTTTTGCCAAAAATAGTTTCATGTGCACACATTTGGCCTCGACATCTCTATCGTCAGGTATTTTGTTCTTATTTTTCATTACGTACAGCTATCACTACATGTGTTAAGTTGATCACATATGAAAGGATAGTACGAAACAAATTAACACAAGTACTAAACATAATACAAAAACTAGTTTTGTAATTTTTTCAAACACATGCATAAGCATACCTGTTTATAAAAGTGTTACACAACACTGCTCATTTAACAAAATAATATCTTATCAATAACATGGCACCGCCTAATACGTTTATTATATAGCACAATTAACAAATAACAATCTACTTCTAACAAAGCTATAACAACCGGCCATTTTAACAAAGATATCTACGTAAATAGTTAAATTTCATATATGTGTGAATGTTTATTATAAAGGAAATTAACAAATCCAGTAATTTTTACAGAAATACATAACTTCACATACTGTTAATTTGTTTCTAAAACTTCTAAAAGAAAAAGTCTATATTATTAGCTATATATGTTATATACGAAGGGTAATGTTTAAGTATAACTGTGTATTAGTTCACACGTTAGTTTAGTTGATTAGGCACAATTTATAACTTTAAAATAACGTGTGAAAATGTTAGATGTACCATTTAAGCTCTCGACGTTATGCCAATATGAAATTTTAGAGTTAATATTTATTCTTTCCACATGGCTTTCTTCTCATCTAATTTAACAATTTTGCTTTCATTTATTCTCTCAGCTTCAAAACACCAGTCATATTAAAGTAACATGCAATAAAGAAATGAAGTAACACTTAATATACACAGCAAAACTCACGGCTATCTCACGTTAGAAGCTAGTTTGGCATGACATGATGAAATAGCTGAATGAAAAGGTTGAACGGAGTAATAAAATTATTATCATCTTATTGTAATGTTTGACTAGCACTAGTAAGAAAAAAAATACTTTATATATAATTGGTGAGGACGGTTAACGTACAAAGAGGAAAATTGTAAGAACTACAAGAAGCTAGCCACTAGAATGTGTCACATATTATTTGAGGAAGGGTAGAAATTAAGTAGGAACGTAAAAAAAATGACGCACTGTAACTATAAAAATACAGAACGATGATATAAAAATACGGATTGTAATTTGAAAATCTGGATCGATGCTTAAAAATTATCTATTCACAAATAAAAAGAGCTTAAAAACTAGCGACCATAGCTTAAAAATATGGACTGTAATTATTAAAAAAAACGCATTGCAGTTATAAAAAACTGACGTCATGAATAAATAATTGTAGGTAAAAATGATGAACCATAGCAAAAAAATACGAAACACAAAAAAACTTGTCAATATTATATTCAAATTAAAGATGATAAAAATCTCTATATTATGATGTTTTGTTTAAACAATAAAACATATAGAAGTTATTGAATTTATAATATACATGTGAAATTTTATTTAAACACTAAAAAGGCAACATATGAGTTATTTTCTCTATCACCCTTTCTTCGAAAAACATATATTTTTATAAAATATGGGAACAATCAAATCTTTACTATTTCTCGGAATCTTTCATACATTTCTTACGGTTTTTTCTCTTTTTATTATAATCATCTCCTATGTTTTGTAGGCATCATAAGATGAAGGAATATCTCTCTTTGTATTATAATCATCTCATATGTTTTGTAGGCATCATAAGATGAAGGAATAAAATACAAATCATGGGTCGAGTTATGCGGATTATTGTTCGTATCACGAGTATGGTAATGGTTTGGGCATGGGTCAAGTCATGGTTTGGACCATGAGTCGGTTGTGGTTTAGCTCATGGTTGGGCCGAGGCATGGCTTAGGTGATGGGTTGTCTCATCGTTTGGGTCGAGGATAGGATAAGAGGTGTGTGGGAAACCGAAAAAACGACCCAATCCCCAAAACCCAAATAATTAAAACCGAAATAACCAAAACAAAATAAAAACTGATGGATTTGGGTTGATTTTTTTAAAAACGACGGGATATTTGGGATATTTGCATATATCATCTTAAAAGTCTTTGATGTGTTGCAAAACACATCTTATATTCGTGTCTGTTTATATTAGTTTTTAAGTCTTTTGTTTATATTTATGTACATTTTATGTAAGTACTTAATTATTCGTGCTTGTACTTAATTTCTTCATATTTTGCAGAAGTTCGTGTTGAAATTGAAGATATAAAAGGTTGGACGAAAAAACACGAGTCTTCAGGTGAAAACAAAACGGAAAATAAAGAAGAATTCTGAAAATCCAAGGCTACATGGTACGTGAAAGAAGAGAAAGGAAGCTGCGCGATGCGTGAGCCGCGTAAAAGAAAAATTCGTCCCCTGACTATTTTGTCCTAATAGCGAGGGAGTATGCCGCAGTTGCGTGATACGCGTAACTTTGCTGACAACCAAAAACCATAATATTTTCATATAAAAAGATTGGTCAATCCAGGGGTTTGGACTTCGATTCCTATAGCACTATTGGACGATTTTGGACGAGGAAGCTGCTGGTGAGATCAAGTTTGAAGCTTGGTGAAACAATTAGCTCAATTTGTTGGTTGTTCGAATTGTTTATTTAAATACTTTTGATTGTTCTTCTTTGTTTCTTTTAAATACAAACAATGATGATTCTTGGCTAATTGCATTAGTAGTTGCCCAATAGATGTTGATTTTATTGATCTTGTGTTGATTTTGGTGTTTGGACAATGATATAATTAATTGGCTGTGTCATATGAATTTTTATCATATATTTTATGTATCATAAAACGATTTTTATTTTCTTAGGTCAGACAGTAAGGGAGAACGGGCTCCTCATGGTCGATAGGTTTCTAACGGGTTGTGTTGCACTGCCGCATAGGCATGGGATGAAGCCGACTCTCATCTTCGGTTTCAAACGCCCGATAAAGCCCAGCCTATGTGCGTTAGTAGGTGTGTGTGTGTGAGGAGCGAGTGTGTGAGGTTGAGGGTTGAGAGTTTGATAAGGTTGTAGAAGGTAAAAGTACTATAAGATGTGAGACGGATCCGATATATGTATTAGTTCTAGTGCTACTCGTATGATTCAATCAAATAATGACACGTGTACACACCCAAAAGGCTATTAGAGTAATTTTGCAATTTAACACGGTCTCAAGAACAATACTTAATTTTAGCAGTTGACTTTTTTAGTTTAAACAAATTTTCACCCATTATTTAAAAAGCATAATTTTTTTACGCTTCAAAATCTAAAAAAAAAGACTATTAAATAGAAATTTTCATTATCTTTAATTCGAATACAATATTGATATGTTTTTTTCAATTTTTTGACGTGGTTCGTAATTATGTATGTGTTCCATCATTTTGTGGTACGTGATTATCACTTGATCAGTATTTTATGTGTGTATTTTGGTCGTGATCCGTGATTATACGCATGGTCTATGATTTCGTGGTACATGATTATACACTTGGTCCGTATTTTATATGTGTTTTTTGGTCGTGGTCCATGATTACTCACTTGGTCCGTAATTTATGTGTATATTTTGATGGTCCGTATTTTTCTACACAGGGCGGGTAGTCCGTGATTTATAACCTTAGTCCGTAATTACGCTAATGACGCTCCTGTTCTTTTAGGATAGCTGATGGGTCATGTATGTTTATTTATCAAACGTTAATTACGGTTTTGCCACCGCGTTAATCTGGACCCTCCATTTAAACGATCGGACGGACCAAATCACACCATATGATTAGCACATATTTCCTTATATGTATTTTAACCGTCCCCTATAAGATGAGATATCTATACTACCTAATAAATAAATATAGTTATGAGAAGATTTGTCACCATTCTAGCCTATCATTTTTTGGGTTTCCTGTCTCTCTCTTTCCTAACTATTGTATCATATTTATTTTTTAAATATGCAAATGATATATATTATATTCGGCACATATATGAATTTGATATGAATTAAGTATTATGTTTATAAATAAATGAAGAAACATAAACCTAACAGTTATCTGATTTAGGTACATGTTCCAACAAGAAGATGAAACAGCCTCGTCTCGAGTCATCAATGGAAGATCTCCGATCTTGTGCTAACTGCGATCACATGAAGAACTACGTTAGAGGGCCCAAGGAGCCATAGGCTCCGTGGACACTCCGACGCTCAAGTCAAGTCGGGGCCACATGATAGTGTGTGTAATAGTATGTGTGAGTTTAGAGAGAGAAAGTTCAACCCCTTTTGGTGGAGGATGAGCCTCCTATTTATAGAGAATTGAGGAGTACCCTAACGGGCCTTCCACTTGGGCTTGATGAGATTGGGCTCTTCGATTGGGTATGTGGGTTAAATAACCTTTTTACTTACTTACCCGTACAAGTCCCCCCAGTCTAGCATAATGTAGTGAAAGCTGCATTGTGTTAGACTACAATAAAGTAGTTGATGACTTGATGGGCCACATAAGTTTTGACTCCCTGGTACTAAAATATGATTTGATATAATGATATTGCAATTCATATTTAAACAAAGCATGTTAAGCATTTATGTAAAGAACTAAACACGTAATCAATTGTAATTGACAAGGCAACCTTAAACACAAAGTGCTAAGACTTGTGCTTGATTGTCATGGTAGTCTAATGTTGTGACACATGATCATTTAAGAAATAATTGGAATAATGTGGAATAAATGTGAGGACTTATGACATAACCTTGTAAAAAATAAATGCGTGCAAGTCTAACCTATAAACACAAAGCATAAAATGTAAACACATAGAGCTACATAAGTAATAAGTGTAATAATTAGTAGACATGGTTCACTCCAAACAATTGAAAATCAGTAAAAAGGGACTATCTGAAACTCACATCGAAAGATGAGCAAGTGAGCTAATTTCTTTCTAGTGCTTGTACATATAGTGAGAAGAGTCTCACAAATCAACTTAAAGATTATGGAATAATCTTGTAAGAACTAATGTTTCTATGTTTCAGGTGGTGTACTAATGTTCTAACTTTGAATTGTTAGGTCAAATGGAATTTAGGTAAATAGAATTAGTGTTTAAGTTTTAATCAAACCTTTGAGCTTAAAAGATTAATTTGAAAATGAAATTAAGAGTAAATGGTAATTTAACACATGTTCTGTGATTTAAAAGATTAATATTCAATTTAAATGATATAGGGGTAAAACGGTAATTTAACAAAATTAAACTTTGAATATATACTAGCAAACTTACCCGCGCATTGTGGTTGAATGGTCAGATATAAACTTGTGTGTTTCCGTGTTTGATTATGAAAATTGAAAGATATCTAGAAAACATTATTATGTCCGATACGTTGTTATATAATAAGTTTAATTATGGAATGAACGGAGTAGATTCGAAACCTTAGAAACCCGGGTCATTTCAAAAAAATTTAGTTCGAAACATAGACCAACTCGAATGTATACCAACCAGAAGTAAATAATAAGGTAAAAAATTATTTTTTTTGTTAAAGTTAAAGAACAAAATAAGAGAACTTAAAACCCCACCAACGTTGCTAGGCGCGTTACAACGGACATTTGGCGCATGCTGTTTGTTGGTAACTTTCGAGTAGAAAAGTCACTTAAATCATGTTTGGATACAAACAAATATAAAACAAAAACAAATACTATCCATAGCATAAACTTTTGTTGAAAAAACAAACAGAATGAAGCTGCGGATTGATATAAAAAATCATGGTCCGACCATTGAGCCACTCCAACATTGTTATTAACTTTAAGAACGAAGCGTATTTAACATCAATTTTGGTCGCCACCAACATTAACTTTTATGATATACTAGTAGATTTACCCGTGCGTTGCGGCTGGACGGCAAGATTTAAACTTGTTTGTTGCGGTTTTTTATTATGGAAATTGAAACATATGTAGAAAACACTATTATCTCTTGTATAATAAGTATAATAAAGTAAAATGTTATTAATTCGGTGTCTGTCTCATTTTTCACCATACCAGACTGTTATTATTAATTGATATAATCCATAATAAAAAATAGCTTATTTTGAAAACAACTATGTTTTTAACAAAATTTATGTTGGTAGGCTTGCAGCGGGAAACGTACGATAACCGATTGAGACAGTGACATGAATGCGAAAAGCAGCACAGGCGTTTGAATTTAAAGTTGTGATGTAAACATGATAAAAACAATTGTATAACGCAACCAATACATTTTAGTTGGTGTCCATCTCATTTATTTTTAAGTACCCAAGTGTTGCGGCGGAGAGGTACGATTAAATGAACGTATAAAATTACGACGAACCGATTATGGAGTTGGAAACAAATATAAAAGGTTATCATGCTTCAAAAGCTATGGAATAAAAAATTTTGAAAAAAATAAATAGAAAGAATAGAAGAAATTTTAACAAAGGTAAAAAAAAGGCAATAAAAAATTAATCTAATATAATAAAACTATAAAAGTGATAGTCTCAAGAATGATAGAACCTGTGACCATTAAATCTTCAAGTACCATAAATGAAAGTTAGTGAAACACAAAATAAAAAACAAAATCAATTCCAATAGTCGAACCCGGGATGCGTAGGTCCATCCTAAAGAGTAACAACCAATCACGCTAGATCAATTTGTATGTTTCTTTTAGTAAATATATTACTTAAGACTATGCATGTTGGTGGGAGAGGAGAAAACTCAACGACGTTGCATAACAAGGTATAGATAGTGACTTAATATGAAGAGTAAGATTTAAATAAAAAAATATAAAGTAATATTTATACTTTTAGGAAATCTATTCTTAAAATTTAAAACATTTATTAATTATTTAGCTATTTACTAATTTATTAGATAAATCTATAAATACTTATATAATTAATTTTAAATAAATAACTCTTATGTTTTTATTAAATTTTTAGAATATATAATTTCTGGAAATTTTTTAGACTCTATACAAGATGTATTTTATAAAATTTAAACTATTTATAATTTATTAATTAAAAAAACTAATAAAAAGATAAATAAAATTATTAAATAAATATTATGTTTTAATAAAGGGTTGGGGGTTCGCCCGGTTTCAAACCCGGGTTTCCCAAAAGACTAAACGGGCTTTGCTTTTCTTTGCAACAAAATATGGTGGGAGAGTCTGAAAAACGGAGAGAGAGGATGAGCATAGATTGACAGTTTGGGTTTACGACTGTTTCAGCCCCCTGGCGTCTTAGATTTTTCACTTTAATCCTGATTGTTTTATTTTGAATATAGTTTCAGTTATTAACAATTTGGTCCTTCCAATTAAAATCTTCACATTTTATGCTAAAACTTTTTATGATAATAGTTTTTCTTTGTAAACCTTATATTTAAACTTTGAAATGTTTATTAATGTTAATAATTATAATAGTTCTAAATTTTGTATTAAGTTTAGAATTTTTATATTTTTATATTAATCTTTATCAATTATATAACTTTCGATATTTATAAAATATTAATAACTAATATATATATAGGGTTATGATAAAATGAAAATTCACTTTTAATAAGAAAACTTAAGAAAATCATATAAAAATTCTTTTTGTCTTTTACAAAAAATAAGATAGGTTTTATACCAATTTTCGTCACTTTTTGTTAAAAAAATTAAAAAAAGCTCTGAAGGGATTTTTAAATAAATCAGCAAAAAAAGCGTTATACATATGTACCATTAAATCACAAATTGTATCCGCTTTCAAACGAGTATAAAGACGCTTTGTCAAAAAAAAAAAATTCTGTCGTAAGTTGTAGTATACTACATATATGTAGCATACTTGTAATATAATTTTTTTTACTTTTTATTTTTAAACGGCAAATTGTAATATAAATAGATACATAAAAAAACACTTTTAGAAAATGCGTAAAGTAGATCAAAGTATTAAAATATATGAATTATCTTCATACGACATATGTACGTATAATATGACTATAGTATGACATACTACATATATGCAGTATACATAAATAGATGAAAAGTAAAGAATAAACAAAAAAATCTCCTATAAAAACGTAAACACAAATTTAAAGAAATATAATTTATAAATTATCATTATACTGCATATATATAGTATTAAAATTTTATGATGCATTTTTTCCCCCTTTCTATATGTCTTCATTATACTCGTTTGAAAAAAAGAGAAAATTTGTGAATCATTTGTGCAATTCGTTTTAAAAAATAATAACGTATGAAGAAATAGAGATGTTTAGAATTTATTAAATTGTGCTTTTTTGGTTCTCGCACGAGAATGTGGTTTTTTGCATGAACCTTCCCGGCCCATATATATATACGGTGCGGTTAAAATACATATAGAGAAAACCGTGCTAATCGTAGGCAATTTCATCTATTAGATCTATTTAATGGAGGGCCCAAATTAACGCGATGACAAAACCGTAGTTAACATACCATAAATAAACATAAATAATGCATCAGGTACTCTAAAAGGGCAAAAACGTCATTAATGTAATTACGGACCGGGGGTATAAATCACGGACCATGTGAATAATTACGGACCTCGACCAAAATACACACATAAATACGGACCAAGTGTATAATCACGTACCACAAAATCACGGACCAGGTGTATAATCACGGACCACGGCCAAAATACACACATAAATTACTGATCGAGTGTATAATAATGTACCACAAAATCACGGACCACGTACATAATTACGGACCACGTAAAAAAAATAAAAAAAAACTATTTCAATACTATACTCGAATTAAGATAATGAAATTCTCTATTTAATGGTGTAATTTTTTTTTAAAAATATTGAAACGTAAAAAAGTTATTCGATTTTAAAAACAAAGGTGAAAGTGTGTTTAAATGCGGTTAGTTTCTAAAAAAACATGTTTTACGTATATACCTTTTTCTCCTTGTACATGTGTAGCATTCTGATTGTATCATACGTTTAGCACGAAAATCTCTATACGTAATGAATCCGTCTCCTATATACATAATATGATATCATGGTGATGAGTGGTGACAACTGACATGCTACCTAATCTCCCTAATAATGTATCATTTGAGACCAAAAATTAAGTCATTTTAAACATCAAGCTCTAACACCATGATATATATACATTTTTTTTATTACGGTTTTTCTCACGTCTATCCTTACTTTGACGGCTTGTAAACAAGGTCGACTACTCGACACTAGATGTAGGAACTACGTGAAATGTGTAAACCTTTGTCCCCCATTATAATCGAACCCGTGTTAAATTCATATTCGATTCATCACCTGATTTCTTTCAAACCACCCCAGATGAATTCGAACCCTCGACATCCACATGGAAGGTAGGAGCCCAAACCAATTGCTCTAATTTTTCTGGACTATATACATAATGATGTTTACATTCTAATCCTAAATCATCGCTGTTCCCGTCTTGTAGGCTTGATTTTCTTCATGTAACTTTTTATGGGCTTGTTGCTTATTTTTAATTGATTAACATTAACCAAATACATTCACAAAAGACTGTTGTTATAATAAAAAGATGTTAAAAATAGGAATGTGTGAATAAAACTATTTTAGACGATAATGGCTCTCGTTTTTAATCGGGTATTACCCGGTTCGGCTTTCAACTCACCTTCTTAACTCCTTCTCCTATAAAACCTTCAACACAACCACCCCAATATCCATCATCATACCTTCAATCTCGTTCCTTCATAAAATTTACCCCCTTACCCACAAAACAAAACCAGAATCAATGTTTGATTAATTTAGCATACAATAGACGATACACACACACATATATCTCACGTCTCACATCACAAATTAGCTATTACTGATCTATCAATGGAATCCGTCAATACCGGAAAGAGCAGGAAGCGATGTAAATCCTTCCCGCACAGCCGTATCAGCAGAGCCGACGTTGCGGTCTTGGTAAAGAGCCACTCATGGAACGGATAAGAGATGACGAAGAAGAAGAAAATGATACCGGAAGGGTATA
The DNA here is from genome assembly GCA_009936405.2 of Stevia rebaudiana. NCBI lineage: Eukaryota > Viridiplantae > Streptophyta > Magnoliopsida > Asterales > Asteraceae > Stevia > Stevia rebaudiana. Next base: position 7,582,931 of record WOUH02000009.1, read on the forward strand.
ACCGGTGCATGTGGGACTAGAGAAACAAAAGTTCGTGTGAAGACGAAATACGTGAATCATCAGTGTTCTCTATGCTTCTAAAAGATGCGGAAACAGAATATGTTTTGCAAGATGGAGGTGAAGTCGGTTGAACGGAGTTTTGTGTATGGATCATGCAGTTTGTTTAATCCTAATCGTCGATTAAGAACCAAAGATCTAAATCAGATGTCATTTTAAATAGCCTCGATAGTGTTAAGGGTTCATAAGAACCATACCCTTTTCCTATATGATGTACATCATTTAATTTGTTTGTAATCGACGGTTAGGATTAAAAGAGCTGCATGATCCATACGCAAAACTCCATACAACCGGATACACCTCCATCTCGTCAACACCTTGTATAACATATATATCCACACCGCATGGAATCATTATAGAAGCATCGTGAACGTAGGCAGGATGGTTCACGTACTTTGTCTTCACGGCGAACTTTTGTTTCTCCAGTCCCACACACTGAAATATATATACCCTTCTGGTGCCGTTTTCTTCTTCGTTGTCTCGTTGTCGTTCCATGATTTGCTCTTCGTCAAGCACCCAACTAGCTAGGGGCGTAGCTTATTGAAGGCCCCAAGTGGCTCCGACCTCCGCCTTTTTTTTTTGTTAGAGGCGTAAAATTCGGGATCTTCGACCAAACTTATTTGGGTATATAGTCTAACATTCCACGATTCTTTTCTAAATATTATCGACCCCCACTTTTATTTTCTAAATTTTTTATTATTTCATACATAGCTGAAATTGTGATTTATTAATCTTTTTAAACTTGTTTAAATATTTTGTACTAGTTAAAAAATATTGGAAGTTAAGGGTTTAAAGGTTAAACGTGTCTTATAAGTTCAAATAATAAAAACAAAATGGAAAGTGACACGTCGAATCGACAGTAGTATAAAAGATGAAAAGAAAAGGATGATGACATAAAAACTGGGGCAAAGGGTTTTCTGAAAGTGTGTGACCAAAAGAAAAATAAACAATTTTCAATCTGCGCATCAGGGCTTGGTTAGGCTTGATTTCACCTTAATCTATTTTATTAAGGTTTTAACAAACAAAGTAATCTTCTATTAGGTAAATTTGATTTTGAGCTTAAATTTTGTAAATAACAAAATTATTTTAAAATAACTTAATTTAAGTTTTATATTGTTAAATTTAGGAAAAATATAATTGATTCATTGTACGTATCATGTGAATTAAGTGTTGAATTTTTGTTAGATATACAAATTTTGTATGAAAAGATAAATTCAAAGATCTGAAATGTCGTCGGTAAAGTTGCTCACATTCTCAAACTTCTATATATTTATAACATTTGTAACATGTGTATTTTTATGTGTAATATTAGATATTTAATGAATGAGATATTTTCAGGGTAGAGTTTTTCACTTTAACTATATTTGTAACATGTGTATTTTTATAATTTTATGCGTAAGCAGCCACGGATCCACCCTTCTGGTAAGGGGGTGGATGGCCAGGATGAGCACCCCATGCAACAACCAATTTCTTCACACACATATATATATATATGAATTTCAAGTTTTTTACATCAAAATGAGTGAATTTGAGACACAATAGGTCAAAGATGGAGGCACAAATAACTAAAATAGAACTCATTTTTTAGTTTTATAATATAATATAAGGCGCTGTTTGATTTCGGCTGACCAGCTGACCCGCGGACTCGGTCAGCGGTCAGCCCGTTTGTTTCGTGAGAAGGCGCATCTGACCGAGGAAGCCATCTGAC
>WOUH02000009.1:7584795-7599895 GCA_009936405.2 Stevia rebaudiana
ATTATGATCGGATAGTGCCAAAAGTGGCCGGAATCAGACCGGAAAACCTGAATTTCACCGGAATCGCGCCTGGGGGATCTTGAGGCGCATTTGGTGCGCCCGGAGCCTTGTTTGCGCCTAGGCGCGCGCCCGAGGGGCTTTTGACAACTATGATCTATTGTAAGGTTTAGGTAATTTGATTTGAATATTTCAGTTACTTCATCATCAAACGCATGAATCTGTCTTTAATCCCACTGTAGAAGATTGTATTTAGTTGGGGCTAATAAAAGATTGTTAAGTCCTCTTTCCGTGTGTGAATAAAATAGTTAAATATATAGGGACAAAGTATCATGCTTTCTTAAGCAAGTACACAAGTAAGAAGGCATATGCAAAGTGTTTTTGGAATCTTATGTAAGAGTAATTTTGCTAAATCTAATTACACATATTTTCCTAAAGCATCCCATCTGTAGATTCACATGGGTCTTGTATTTTGTGTAATTGTATGAACGTGAATTTGATTAACCAATTAAAAATAATCTAATCTTGGTAGATTAAATTTTTTGATATGGTAAGTGGTATTTTTACAGATTTGTGGAACTATTGTGGCAACTTTCTTTGCATGCTCTAAGAGAAGTTCATAGACGAACATATGCAGCAGATGTTGCCTCAAATCCACCTCCAGCTTCATTGACTGATGTTGCTTTCTCACACGCAGCAACACTTCTTCCTGTAACAAAGGTACATTATGCTTGATTGCTTACATTTTCAATTTTTATTTCGAAAATAAATTTAGAGGAATAACATTGTTTACTTTTAAATTACTCTTCTAAAATCTAAATCACTGGATGTACGATTGATAAGTCAATCATGGCATTTTAAGTTTTTAACACTTCTGAACAAGTTTAAGTGTTTAACTGAATAAATCTAAATAATTTTATTTTATTTTTATTTTTTTGCTAAACAGGCTAGAATAGCTTTAGAGAGAAGAAGATTTCTAAAAAATGCTGAAACAGCAGTACAGAGACAAGCAATGTGGTCAAATTTAGCTCATGAAATGACAGCAGAGTATCGTGGTCTTTGTGCGGAAGAGGTAATTGCGACAGTTTTTATACTTCATTTGAGGGTTAATTGGTCAAAAAAGATTAAAGATTTTTACAATTGGTGTAATACATACATCCTTATTTAGGCATATTTGCAACAAGAGTTGGAAAAGTTACATGACTTAAGGAACAAAGTGAAGATGGAAGGTGAACCATGGGATGAACTTGTATCTAGTTCAAGTCAAAATTCTCATCTGGTTCAAAGAGCTACTCGTTTATGGGATTCTCTATTGTCCCGTAAAAGTAAGTGAATTGTTTTAAAAACTTTTAATTATGATAAGTTAACCTCATGCGGGTTTAGTCTCAGTGTCACCATGTTATTGCAGTCAGAAATTTTGTACCTTATTTATACATAATAAATCAGTAACTGATTGCGTCACGTACTCACGTGTCACAATTATGTGACTCAAATATCTGTTTTTCCCGCTTCTGTTATTGCACTCCCTCATATTCCATTTCTTCCGCATATAATATATAATATTTCATTTTATGCACGGGTTTCTAACCTAGTATATCATTAAAGTAATACCTTTTTATGTTTATACGGTTTATTCCACCACATTTACTGCATGATGACTGACATAATGACACCTATAGTTGTGAAATAATTGCATTGCTATATATAACTGTGTAACCTTATAACTATTTTGTTGTGTTTTGGATTGCTTATTATATCTGTGTAACCTTATAACTATTTTGTTGTGTTTTGGATTGCTTATTATATCTGCTTGCTTTATCTTTCTTTTTATTTAATTTAATTTAATTTAATTAATTCAGGTCAACATGAAGTTCTTGCTTCAGGACCCATTGAGGACCTAATAGCACACAGGGAACATAGGTAGTTAATCCTTAAAAACCAGCTGTTGTATTTCAATCATTATAAGGCATTTGTTCATGTATTTAAATATTTTTATTTTTATTTTTTTCAGATACCGTATTTCGGGTTCATCTCTTCTTGCAGCTATGGATGAAAGTAGTACTCAAGTCGCATCTGGTGATCCAGATAAAGAACAAACTGATAGATCACAAATGAATTTAAATAGAGAAAACTCAAAAGATAATCTAAATTCTTCAGATGACAAAACTGATAGAACCGGAAGAAGTCAACCCACAGTTGACATTTCAGAAGTTTTAAGACGATGGACACATGCCCTACAGCGTATACATAAACAGTCACTTCATCTGGTATTTTGTATTTTATAAACCTATATTTATATTTTTTTGGAAAATCATATTGTTCTCCGTTACTCATTAAAAAAGAATAATTTATCTGATGCTGTAATTTTTGTTTTAATTATAGGCGAATGCAAATGACGGTGAAGGTCCAGATCTTCTGAGAAATGCAAATGATGGTGGTACAAGTGGTCATGCTGAATCATTAGCTGCAACGCTGGCTGAACATCGACAACATTTAGCTAGTATACAGGCGTGTTAACCTTTTACTTTTCAAAAATTAAATTTATTATTCACTGTCTTTTAAATATGAAACATTTTTTTTTTCTTGTGCAGGTGTTAGTTAATCAATTAAAAGGTGTTGCACCAGTAATACAAAATTCAATTTCAGAGCTGAATGAAGAAGTAAATAACCTCTCTACAAATCTTCCTCAAATGACAAATCATCATGGTAGATCCTCCTCACCAGTTCAACCACAAAGCACTGGAAGGACAATGGTAGTTATTATTATTATTATTATTATTATTATTATTATTATTATTATTATTTTGTTTTATTTTTTGTGATTGTTATATTGAGAATGATATTAAAATGCACATTTAATGTGCAGGAAAGTAGCAGTGGTGACATCACAGATGTTACTTCAAGATTATCATCAGTTCATATTGATAAAGTTTCATCTAGCACCGCCTCTTTAAAATTACCACCATTATTTAGTCTGACACCAAATTCAACTGCAAAAAGTGGGAATTTGTATAAGAAACCGACTCATGTTCATAATAACCACTTAGAAAATGTATACGAGAAGTTACCTCACGAACAAACTGTATCAAGTAACCAAGTGAATAAACCCGAAACAGGTTATATATAATATAGTTCTCTTCGTCTTCTATACTTGTTAATTTGTTATTATGAAGCTTTTGTTTATAATTGTGTTATCATTTTTTGCAGACAATGAGAATAATTATATTCGCGATTTGAAGAAATCTGTGAGAGATGCAGCTTTATCAACGCGCGCCAGCAGTACGGGTCAATTACAAGATAATCAATCTGATGATGGATCTGAACATTTCTTTGTTCCCCTTTCGGGGACCGGGTTTTCTCGTGTGGGCCCAGAAAAGAAACCGGTTTCATCAAGAAGTAAACAGTTATTTGCATCTGAATTAAACGGTCCAGTGGAAACAGTGAATGAGTATGATGGGTTAAATGGTTATATGTCTGCTGTTGCTTCAAATTATGAAGATTCCGAAGGGCGATTGTCGTTTTATGATTTGGAAGAAACACATGATCAGGTCTTTTCGCCTCCATTTCTTATGGATGCATCTTTATCTGCTGAATCATTTGAGGATTTACTTGGTAGGTTTTAACAAGTTGCAATTTCTGTCCCTCATTTGATTTAATTATTATTAAGTAAATATTGTTCTTATATGAAAAATATCTACTATTTTCATTCGCAGCACCTCTATCAGAAACTGAAACTGCATTGATGGAGCATTAACAGAAAATTATAAAGAGGTTGCTGGTGTTGTATTATTGAGAAAATGATATAGTTTTCTATGATTGGTTTAGTTTCGGTTTGTGATATTATTCTTTCTAATCATTTAGTTATAAATGGTGCTTATATATATAATCAATGCACTCGTCATTTTTGGCTCACATTAGCAATGTGAACTATGAAGGTTCTACTACATATTGTTGAAAGATGAAAATTTCTATCCAGGTGTCTCATAACCGTTTTGGTTGGATCTGGTCATCTGGTTTATGGCATATAGCTTCGAGTTGTAGGATGACTTGCAGTGTTGTTGAAACTAATACGTGTGTCAAACAATTTAATCGTGTGATGTTGGATAAGGTTGGAGTTTTAAAATCTTGTTCATTGTTTTGTTTGGTAATCTTTTGGAAGTCAAACTCAAAATGTAAAAGAAAGAAATGGTATCCATTCAAATTCTTTGTTTATTGAGTGAGCTTGTCACAATCTATGTCACGTGGTTGGTCTTTTGTTCTTTTAAGCTTTATGGATGATTTGTGGTCGTCGAGGGATGAGAGCGGGTTAAACATGTAACTTTTTCTTAGTTTAAAAAGAAGTTTTACTTGTTTTGGTTGAAAATCCTATAAGTCTGATGTATTCTCATCTATATCAAGTAAAATGTTCATTATATTTAATACACAGACAAATTTGTTATACTTATATCCTGTATTTAAAAAAATAATAGCATTATGATACCTTCATTTTTTGATAGATATATAATGTGATAATAGGAGGTCACCCTTTTTATGCTTGTTGATGAGTGAGACTTTACGTAAATGTTTGTTTGTTATATAAAGGGAATATGTCATAGAAATGTAACCAAGTTTGCTTGGTGTTTCATTTAAGTCACTGAAACTTACCAGGTTACCATTGATGAAACTTCGTTACATTTCTACAAAGTTGCCCCTTATATAAATGATAAAATGTTATTTAAAGAATTTAAAAATAAAATACAAGTGATAAAATGTAAATATTTACACGTCACAAAGGATAAATAAATAAATACACAAGGTAAAATGTTACACAAAAAAGGTAAATATTTACACGTCACAAAGGATGCATACAAGAAATACTTGACAAGCATACTAGACATGTAATCACGAAAATCATACAAACAAACAAACAATTTACTATATAAATAGGTACCATAACAAATAAGTAACTTGAAGCGTCACATGCCATACATTTCGTAAGCCCTAATCATTGTATTTAATATGATTTTTTATTCAACTATTTATTTCTTATTCATCTTTTTATATTTAGTATTTTTACTCAACATGCAGAATACACAAGTTCTAATTGATTTTTATAATATACATAATTTTTGCTAGATCGAAAGAATTTTTTGTGTTAGAACTTGCATGAATTTTTTTGAACGACAATCTTATTAAACCTATAACATCTTTGACGGAGCTCAAACAGTCCACCCCTAACCTTAAGACCATGTGGTTTGCCACTTGAGAGGGCCTAGTGGCCAAGAAACACAACACACGCACAAGCACACCAAAATTTTTCCTAATTCAGCGGAATCCAACCATAACATACATCAAACTGAAATACAAGTATCTTGTTGGTGGTTCAAAAAATAAAAATAAAACCTCAAACTGAAATAATAAAATATAGGTTAACATTAAAAAAGGCAATTGAGGGCAATTTAATTAGCAATTTTTTTTTTTGATTTGTGATATCAAACCGAATCAAACATACTAGACAGGATCACAGGAACCGGAGACTGCTCCCTCGTAGTCCATTTTCTCTTTCTCTCTCTCTCTCTCTCTCTATATATATATATCAATTGAGAAATGAGAATTGAGAATTGAGATTCGTTTTCAGAATTCTCGTCACTGATCCTTCGAGTTATCTTCTTTTGACTTTCTTCTCATGATATTCGTCGTTATCTACTTCCAACAACAAGCCTCACGTAAGTATCACCATCATCATCATTTCCTCAATTATTTCCCCGATGTCTTCTTCTTTTACTGCACTATTTCATCTCATTATTCGCTTCAACTATTTCCGTATTTTCTGCTAATTTTTAGAGATTATTGATGAATTATGCTTGTGCGTATTGTAGATCATCCGCAGATCTTCTTATATATTGGTAACTCAGTGGTCTCTGAGTTATTGTAACGAGGAATGTTAAGTACGTCATTTTCTCCCACTTGTTTTAGGAAACAGTATCAGCTAGGGTTTTAATCGTTTTATTTTGCTAAGTTGAATTGGACCATGAATTGCATGTACTTTTGAATTTCAGGGTTTTAGCATTGTTGTCGACCTGTATTTGCCCGCCTAGTACCTGGATTTGTGTAATTTGTTTGCTCGCAGGAAAATTCTATTTTCAAGGTTTCCATGATTATATGTTGAATTTGTCTCTGTTGTTTTGAATGATGAATTGCTATGAAGCATATGTTGTTCTCTGATGCTGTACCATAGGTGATTTCATACCAGTTTTTGATATCTATAAGAAATATACGACTCCAAAAGTAATATCTTTTGGGTGATTTTGGTGTTCAGCATTGCTAGTTCTTGTTTAAGTGATGATCAAACAGATACTTAATAGGATCCCATCACGGAAGGCTCATAAGTCAAGAAATAATCAAGATGGAGGAAAGCGTAAGTCGCCTTCAAATGCATCAACCAGTTCAAAAAGCAAAAGTGGTGTAGGACTTAATAATCAATCTTCTAACTCAAATCCTGCATCTGTTCATGGTCAAAGTTCAAAAATCAACACTACTGATGTAGGAGTTAATCAATCCAATAGTTCAAATCCTACATGTGGTCATGATCAAACGGATCATCCTGCTTCAAATACAACAACTAACAAGCTTGATAATGCTTTAAAAACAAAAGTTAATGGCAACAAGGAAATTTCCACCACAATTGATATCTTACCAAAGCTCAAAGATGTTCCAGATTCTGAAAAAGAAAGCTTGCTTATAAAAAAGTTGACCATGTGTTGTGTTGTGTTTGACTTCACTGACCCGACAAAGAATTTGAAAGAAAAGGAGATCAAAAGACAGGTTTTGGTTGAACTTGTGGACTACATTCCTACTGCAGATGGGAAATTTTCAGAAACTGTTATGCAAGAAGTAGTTAAGATGGTGTCTGCAAACATATTTAGAAGACTCACACCACAACCTCGCGATAACAAAATGTTGGAAACTTTTGATGGCGAAGAAGAAGAGCATTCGATGGACCCCGCATGGCCTCATTTGGGAGTAATATATGAAGTTCTTCTAAGATTTGTACATTCACCACAAACAGATGCGAAACTGGCAAAAAGGTATATTGACCATGGTTTTATTATCAGATGGTTAGATTTATTTGATTCTGAAGATCCACGAGAACGCGAGTACTTGAAATTCATACTTCATCGTACATACGGAAAGTTTATGGTGCACAGACCGTTTATCAGGAAAGCAATCAACAATATATTATTTCGGTTCATTTTTGAAACCGAAAAACATAATGGAATTGCAGAGTTGTTAGAAATTTTAGGCAGCATTATCAATGGTTTTGCTTTGCCATTGAAAGAAGAACATAAACTTTTTCTTGTTAGGGCGTTAATACCACTTCATAAACCGAAATGCATGCCGGTGTATCATCAGCAGATATCTTATTGCATCACTCAGTTTGTTGAAAAAGATTGTAAACTTGCTGATACGGTTATTAGAGGTTTATTGAAATATTGGCCAATTACAAACAGTTCAAAAGAGGTTATGTTCTTGAGTGAGCTTGAGGAAGTTCTAGAAGCAACTCAGTCTCCTGAGTTTCAAAGATGTATGGTGCCTTTGTTTCGCCAGATTTCTCATTGCTTGAACAGTTCACACTTCCAGGTAACTAGTTTGGCTACTATAATCTTTATTATTATTATTATTATAATTATTTGTGGGTCATGTTATTGCTATTTAAATTCATGTTGAGGTTTGCTACTTTGCTTTGCAAAGTTATATTTTTTTGTGGGCCAAATCTATATTTCTGCAATTTACATAAGATCATCATCTTTTCTACTTGTATCACATGAGAAATTTTCAAGAAGACAATTAAAATGTAAATTGGTTGAGACTCAGGAAAAGAGATAAATTGTTTTTTATGGTAAAACCTTGTCCCACATAGGCGCAAGATGAAACATTTGATTGGGTTTACAATACAAATTTTTAACTGGTATTTTATTTTCCAAAAATTTTAATATGATTTGCTGCATTTAGTATGAATGAAACCATATTATTTGGATGGCCTTTTTAACAGTTGGTGGGCTTCATGAATTTTTATTGAATTTTTATGCTAGTTCTTGACTGATATAAATGTTACTCAACCAAAGGTCTTTAGAGACTAAACATAACCCAAATTCACCAATTTATAAATAAACTGGTCAAATTGCCACCCTTGTGGTTAAACTCTTGACTTTTTTTTTATCTTACATTCAAATCACTCTGAAAGTTTGAAACTTTCAGTATTAACAGAAATCTTGATTATAAAGAAGCTAACTCGTTGTTTTATACAATGAAAAATGCAGGTGGCTGAAAGAGCATTGTTTTTATGGAACAATGATAATATCAATAACCTGATTAACCAAAACCGCAAATTAATCCTGCCAATTATCTTCCCTGCTTTGGAAAGAAACACAACCCACTGGAATCAAGTGGTCCGAAATCTGTCTTCAAATGTTAGAAAAATCTTCTCGGATACTGACCCTGAACTCGTTAAAGAATGCGTAACAAAATTTCAAGAAAACGAATCTAAAAAAGAAGAAACCAAATCTAAACGTGAAGACGTTTGGAAACGTCTAGAAGAAGTTGCTGAACAGAGATCTGGTTCGGGTGCCACCGGTCAACCCATGCTACTTCCTAATAAGCTAACCGGTGGCTAAATAAACCACATTGAAAACCCATTTTGTTGGGTTTTAAAATGTATGATTTGAATGCCAACAATGTGTATAGACTGCATACCCCTCTATATATATATCTCTATATCTATGTCTATATATATTTGGATTGTGGCGTCTAGAGATTGATTTTGGCCATTGATGTTGCAAGTGCCAAAAGGGTGACAAGAAAAGGCTTTAATTTTTCCCGGCATTTGTTTATCTTTTTATATATATCTTTCTGACTTTATATTGTACTTATGTGTATCATATTACTTTGTTATTTTTCATTTGGTTGGCTTCATGTTCTATTAGTATTTACCTTTTCAATACTTTTCTACTTGACAATTGGCTTCTGCAACCAATGATTTTGTAGTCTAATGACATTGGTGATTGCCCATAATATTTGAATGTAGAATTAGGTGGTATTTATGAGTTAAAAAAACTCTTGTTTAATAAAGAAAATGTAAAATGGCGTTTGCACATGTAGTAAACTTAACACCTCAAGTTTGAAATAGGCCACTTGAATAAACTTTTGAGTCTAGGTTAGAGAACTGGAATAAACTTAACACCTGCAAAGCTTTTGAGTGTTATTGAGCTTATATTATCTTATATAATTATTTTTAAATGCAGTACATTTGCATAATTAATTATTACGTTTAGCCAAGCTTTATAGTATTTGATTAATCATGATAATCGAGCACACATATGTTTAAATGGTGATAATGAGGTCAGGTGAACTCAAAAGTATCAATTAACTTAGGAGGTTTTGGCTTGCAAAATGAAGGCTGATTCAAGCTTGAGCTTGGTGATGTATTTACTTGACTTGGCTCAATGACCAACTAGTTGTTCAAATTACTTCAAGAACTTGTCAAGACGCGAGCGAATATTTAATTAATGTATTGCTTAAAACTTCGAATTATTTTGGAGGGCCAGATTATGTTTGGATCTTTCAGATTTATTTTGCATGTTTGTTAATTTAGGTTATAAATTTTGCTAACGGTGAGAATTTAAACAATTTATAGAGACTTAACAAACACTTGTACGCACCAACTAAAGGACAAATGTATCATGAAAGTTCTTACTTCGAATAAATATAATATTTTAACACAAATTCTATCATTCCTAGTTCTAACTTTGAATGATTTTTAACACAAATTCTTTAGAGTTTAGACTACGTGAAGTAGCAGGGTGAGGGTGATGCCATACGAACATCACGCAACCAAGTGAATGTGAGGTAAAAATGTGTAGTGATAAGTATAAAATAGGTGAGTGAGGTGGTATATTTTTTTGGTTAAAAAAAGATAAAAATTTCTCCTCTTTCAAGCTGCGATCACAATTGCAACTTAAATTGTAGACGTGGGCATGTAATTCTTTAGATATGCATGGAGCTATTTAAACCAAATTAACCCAGGTGTAAAGCCTTTTTAGAACCTAAAGCGAAAGATAAAGTAAGATCCATTTTGATAAAGTATATATAAAAACCCTCCTCCTTTATCCGGGCTTGGGACCGGCAATAATAAACTTATGAGTTTATTGTTGGCGGAGTTAAAAACTTTTTTTTTTTTTTTAATTTTTTTATGCATATAAATATCTTTAGATTAAATTTATTTTTCAAGATGCAAATCATCAAATTGTATTATGAAAAGCCAATTAATAGCAAATCAACAACAACAAATACATGTAAAAACAGATTGTATATGAAGCTGTGTAAATGATAAAACACATAAGTACATAACATCTAATAAATTTGTGTAACTGATAAATTAAGAAGTAAAATAAGTAAAGAACTAACCACAAATTGGATGGCAAAAGTCGAATTTAAGGCTACCAAGTACCAAAAGTCGATCAGCAAGAGCCAAGACAACAACTAGCAATCAACAATCGTTTAAATATCAATCAAATCCTTGAAAAGCTGAAATTACAACGAATAGCAACCAAAAAGTATATCTCTTTTAACTTTATAAGTAATTTGCAGTTTAGCCCAAAGCCCATACGAACAGGAACAATTCAGTTCAAAGCCTTAAACTATAACTACACATGAAGATGGGGCTTTCTATAATGAAGTGTCCGGCCTTGGGTTTGACCCATATTAGTTGACCCGGTTACAGTCGAAATGAATCAACAGCTACTGAATTTGACTCCTTCTGAAGATTCCTATTATTCTATTATACCATAAGTCTAAATTCACCGACTTGCATAAATCAGTTAAAACAATGCATACCTCGAAATCAACAAAATTAAATTAACTCACTTCATGAAAAACCTGAACTTGATCACAGACTAATATTTGTGTATCAACATGGTTACCTGAAAGAATATCGATAACAATTTAATGCAAACAAAATACCAACTTTTCATCAATGTTACTCTACCATCACTTTGAAATTCAAATTAAAGTAAGACGATAATTAACAGTTGCAATATTTGTTTGTAAATCGGTTCCTTGACATCATACCTTGAATTCATAGAGAAGATTCATGTTGTAGACAGAGGCCGTGTATTTTGAAATATTTTCCAGTGATGTAAAACCATAAGAATCAAGCCGCCACGTAGACCCAACAATATATAAACCATTCAACTGAAAAATACTCTTCGGAAGATGCCATTATACCTGCACCTTCTATATTCATATCTTCCAAACTTTCCAAACGTCCAAATTCATCAGGCAAATTCTCCACTAGAATACAATCGCGAAGATCCAAATATTTCAAACTTTTCATTGTACATACGCTCTTAGGAAATGCATACTGCTTGGAAACCACAAGACGTCCAAACTTCAAACAACCACTCAAGTCTAAGCAGACAAGTTCTTTTAGACATCTGATGGGAGCATGAATTTCTTCAAGATAATAACATTCTTTAAGATATAATCTCTCAAAATGTGGAGTCGGCTCAAGATTAAGGTTGCTCACCTTAGAACCACTAAGGTTGACGAATTTGAGATACGGACATTCACCGGGGAAGTGGAGATCTACAAGCTCATTACATCTTCCAAGGTCTAATGTCTCAAGATTTGGAGTCCACCCAAGTGTAAGATTACTTACCTTAGAACCACTAACATTGAAGAATTTGAGATCTGGACATTCAACAGGTATGTGGGCCATGTTCATGTGTGTCCATCTAGTCACACTAGTTGGGTAATGAAATGGTTCCACCCAAGATTTCCAGGCGGGCTATAAAATTAAAGAATTACCTAAGTTCCACTTTCCACTGGGTGGGTTATGAATGGTTTTTTAATACCACCTAAGACCACTAGGTAGGTTATATATTAGTTTCACATGTGGAGCTTTGTGTTACTAACATATCCCTATTTTATAGATGATCCAAAGGTCCATCCATGAGTATTGTTGGTTATATATTTGTGTCTATTTATTTACGCTTTGTAACATATATTTATAATGCATAATAATATATGTTATGATGGGTATGAATATGTATATAATCTAAGATGGAAACTTTAAATAGACGTTTACCAAAGATGAATCAAGTGTGTTACTTGAACTTTCTTGGATTTAAGCTTAAAATCACAAGTGTTTGAGTGTGTGTGTGAGCTCGGTTTTTGGAGGGGATATAGCGCCGCCAAAGTTTGAGAGCTAAGGAATGAGTTTTTGGTGCAAGCTTTGCTCTTGCAATGCCTTTTATTTATAGGGTAACTCTTGTACTATTTGCTTGTATGGTCAATTCCATTGTTCACCATGGTCCATTTATGATAATTTTCACAACAAATGTGAATGTTCATGGGATGCTATGGCTGAATTGGAGTCAATAATTGGGGAGAAACAAGAGGTGCAATATTTAAGCATAGTGTTGCATGGTGTGGTGTTTGTCATACTTGTTCTTATGGGTCCATTTTATAAAAATCTAAGTCTTTTATAAAAATATATCAAGGGTTTTATAAAGATTAACTAGCATGAATTAAACCATAAATGTTTTATAAATATAGTTAGTCGTGAATGCAAAAATATATATTTCCATTATTTTTATAAAAATAGTCGAGCGTTTGGTCGTAATTGTGACAAATGACTAAAAATAATGAAATAATGAAATAAAGATATGACGAAATAAAATTGCATTGATTTGAGGTATATTTATATTCATATCTCCAATTTTATAATAATACTTGCGCTTTATTTCGTAATTGCGATTTATTGAGTTAAAATGGACTTTTTGTTACTCGAAATATTAGAAATGAAATTTATATGTTACTTTCTCGTTCTTCTTGACTTGTGTGATTATATATATGTTATGTTAGCCATGTGTTTGCTAGATTAATGTATTGTTAATAATCGTCAAATCTTAAATTGGATTTGGATCTCGTAATATGATGGCAAGGTTTACAAGGTTGAATGTTTAATTTAATAAAATTCAATTAATGTGAATTCTTTTTTATTATTATGACTTAGAAATTTGACAGGTGTCACAGTATCCCCTTGTTAAAAGAATTTTTTCCTGAAATTCAGTGGGTATTAGGTTAATTATATTGTGACGTTAAGTTGATTTGATGAATCTAATTCTCTAGATCCTGATAATACGAACCGTAATTGAGTACATATTTTGCGTTACACCAGTGGATGATTGGTCCTTCCTACTGAATTCCAAGGAGGCCAATTTTGATATTGCATGTTATGTGCATTGTTTTTCTCTTAATATGGGAAGCTGGCATGTATGTTTTCAACTAGTATTATAATGTAATGTTTATTTGATTTAATCAATCTTTGAGAGTTTGATGAACAAACATCGAGTGACTTGATTATTCGGGGTTTAGTAGTCGATGCTACAATGAATGGAAGGTGATCATAATTAATTTAAAGGTTCGATTATGATGCTAAATGCATATAAACATGTCATCTCAATGACGACTATATCCAATTGTTATAAAAATGTGAGTTGACATAAGCTGATTAAGATCATCATAGGCACATGGATCCCATCCATGCCTAATATAGTATACGGTTTCAATGATTTTTGGGTGTCGTTTAGATAATCAAATATGAATCTTATGTAGGGAATCAATCTTGTTTTGATTACTCTATCGTTCCTTTGTTCCCGTGATCATGGAAGGAGGGTTTCTATGAGATGACTTTGTACTGATGCCACAATTCTATCGTGGAGATGCATTAGGCATTTAATACCATAGGTATGCCATTATGCACAATTATTGTTATTGATTTTATTTGGAAACTTATATAGGTCAAGCGATCGCGTGCTATGGTATGTGTGCATATCATATAATTGAGTAGGTACATCACACTTCACACTACAAAGGAGCAAGGTCCTCATTCTTAGTCAAGAGTCCCAAATTGAATTTCTAAGGCACTGGACCATTAGCATTTCTATCATTTTGATAAAATGTAGCTCCATCGATTAAAGGGATTGGCCAATGTAGGATTGAGACACTTATGAACGATCACCATTACCAAAGATAAGAATTAGCGTGGCTATAATCTTATAGGATTAACTTTATCAAAGGAGTAAACCATTTAGATTTTAGATCAAATTATGATCATTATATCATTAGTGGTTTGACCTATAATGGATATTCTATTATTCAACTAATGTTCATCGTGTTTGTCTAAACCGATGATAATATTTCTTGAGAATGTGAAACATCTTATTTGACCTACATGAATCTTGTTTTCCAAACACCAATTTAGTAAGACATATTTTTCGTAATCACCGGGGGATTAGTGATACACGATTCGCTTATACCCATTGGGTAACAGTTATATAAAAATAGTATAACTGTTTGAAAGGAAAAGGAAAATGTCATCGCTTTATGCTATAAACTAGCAACCCGCTTTCCATTCCAATCACTCGTCCTCATTCTCAGAAAGAAAAACCCCTGGGGGGCTTTCAAAGATAGTGAACTTGTTTATAGCGTTTGTTACGATTCTACTCCCGATATGTGCAGTCTTGATTTTTGATCTCCCACCGGATGAGTTCTACCGTTTCCTCTTCGTGTATTTGTTTGTGGGTATAACGTTGTATTTTATGTCTCTTCTTATGTGTAGGGGTTTGTAAGGTTTTCCTTTACTTATGTTTAGCAATAAGGTGTTAGATCTTTGTGGTTTAGATGCTGTGAAGAGAATGAATAAAGGAATTAAGTGTTTTTGTGGTTCTATACTATCTCTTGAACATTCTGGATGCAATCCTTGCACCGGTAATCGCTAGTATTATTATACCTAATTATGGATTTTTTTATATGGTGAAGTACACACACTAAACAAAAATCGAAATACTTATCTGTCAGTTTTAATCACTACACATAAGATACCAAATTTGCTTAATGAAGTGAGGAAAGAAGGAGGTTATTGATTGTGTGTGGGGTTTTGTTGCTTGATTTTCCTCCATAATGGCGGTGATAATGTTCTGTTCTATCTTATGTGTATGTCATGGCTTACTAGTGACTGAGCATTTCTGATAATTCATATTGGGGGGGGGGGGGGGGGGGG
>WOUH02000009.1:7615915-7628647 GCA_009936405.2 Stevia rebaudiana
AAGGAGTTTAAGTATAAAACGAGTGTAACAGCCCGAAATCAAAAGTAAGCGGGAAAAAGATAGAAAATACTCACAGTGTGCTTAGCAATCCAAAATTATAACAACTAGATATGGTTGTGTAATCCGGGATCAAAATCAATCTAAAAGTATGAAGGCATGTATAAGTATATATAATCCTAACTAATTCAAATGACACGACAAGTATTTTTAAAATGATTTAACTATTCGCGTCACGATTTGATTATATGATTATTAGGTATATGTTTGTTTACAACTGGTGTTTGTTATACTAAATAATATATTTATTTAACCAAATAAATATAATTATTATTATGTACGTTTTGGTTATCTATATTCCGTTAAAATAACAAACTAAACCAAATCATATTTATATATTCCAGAAACTATATTTTCCTATAGTTTTTAGTTCTATAAATTAGATTATAAACGTAGGCTTTGATTGATTACGAAATTTTAAGAATATTATTATAGTTTTTAGTTTTATAAATCAATATGTTTAAATAACTTATTTTATAAAGTTTAACAAAAGTACATTTTTATATTTTTATTAAGTAGGAAATTGAAAATGATGAATTTTGGTATAAGGTGGGTTAAAATCTGATTAAAATTGAATTAGTTATGGGTTTTACAAGTTTTTTTTTTATAAAATATGATAAAAGAAATCAAATCAGAAAAGAAAGGGGCGCCGGGGGGTTCGAACCCGCGTCCTCTGGTTCGTGTCGGGTGCACCCTAACCATCCCGGCTAGAGTGACTTACTCAAACAGATCTGGGATTTAATTCTTTTAACATACAGTTGCTGTTCTTCCCTAAATTCAAACATACGAGCCCTAACTCCTAAATCCTTCAAATTCGATTCTGATTGATGTTCGATTACTAAAACAAACTTAGGGCTAATGGTCAGTAACTAAAAACGAGTAAGATGGTGTATTGGATTACCTGATTTGGTCAAAGAATAGTTGAATTTGAATCCGGTTTCGTGTTCACGTGTTCTTCGTGTTCTTGAGTTCCTGATGATCGATTCGTGGTTCCATCGTTTGTTTAAGATTAGGGTTATTGATATAGGACTAAAAACGAGTAGAATGGTAATTGAATTACCTCGATTGGTTAGGATTTGATGACGATTGATTCCGGGCTCGTGTTCTTCGTGTTCATCGTGAACGCCGGGATTAAACTAGATTTCCAGAGCATTAGGGAGCACCAATGTTGTTTAAGAATAGTTACTAATGTTTCGTGAATGATTATCCATCTTCAATTCAATCGGTTTAGTGGCTTAAGGATTACTTCGACCGAGAGTTAAGTTTCGGTGGTTTTTGGATTGATTATCCATTAAAGAGCTGTTAAACGCAAGGTTTGATGGTAGGAATGATTCAATCGGCACTCAGGGGAAACGCCCCATTAATTTCGTGCTTCAATTCGTCGTATTCAATGCGTTTGAATGATGCCGGAGCTTGGCCGGAAGTTTGGAAGCCGGCGACGAGAAGGAGACCGGAAATACGTGTTTGATTTTTGTTGACCAAGTCAACTGATCATGAGTTTGGTTGTTGGCACCAATGGCCCCTCAAGTTCATTATCTTAGATTTAGGACACCATGCTACCATTTAAGTGATTTTAAAGTTTGTTTTATTTAAGTTTGGTCACAAACTTTATAAGTGAATCTAGTTAACTTTTATTTTATATAAAAGTTTAAATCTTTTATAAACTTCATATAATAATGTATATAAAATATTTAATTTGTATTAACCTTTAATTTATATATTAAATTAAATCAATTATTAATTAGATTTTGTTGATTATTAAATAATATATATGAATGATTTAAGATGTAGGAATGTAACGTATATGACAAATTATACGTAAACGTTGCGTTTATTTAATGACAATAATTACCTATCGGAAAATAGAATAGGAAATTCTCGGATGTTACAAGTTACCACTCCATTACCATTAGCCACCATCGAGAACATGTCAAACCTACCACCTAATGTTCAAATTTGTAAAACCGAAGCCCGCATTTGTTGCAGAAAAATAAAAACCCCATCACCATCACTGATGACAACCATCACCACCATCTTTATATATGGTGCGAGGTGAAGAGAAACAAGGCGGCAAAGTCGGTTTTGGTCCTAAAGGATCCTCTTCTCACGTGCGAATTTTGTGGCGGCAATGGTCAGTTTTAGGGTTTGAAACCCTTGCCTCCGATGGTGTGAGGGTGACGAACTATTTCCTTCAATGCAGTGGGGGTGGTAGTGGTGATGCGGTGCGGTGTTGTGGTGGTAGTGTTGTGATGGTGCCAGAGGGTAGATAAACACATTTGGTGATGGTGGTCATGAGGTTGTGATGGTGCCGGATAGGGCCGGCCCAAAGCATGGGCGAAGTGGGCCCTCGCCCTTGGCCCAATATTTTGAGGGGCCCAAAGATAAAAAAACATTATAACCATTTCTTTCCAATTTCAATAAAAAAAATCACCATGCAGCATGATAGTCAATGTTGGAGAAGGCGCTAGGCGCTAGGCAGTCGGCGAGGTACCGCCTAGGGATTAATTTAGACTAGGCGGATTGGAACTTTTTTATGTAATTTTGTGAAATTTTTATATATACACACATTAATATCAATATAATACTTCAAAATACTTCAAAAGATAACCTTAAACGTTAAACATATAGTAAAGTACTAAAGACAACTACTTTAAAATTCAAACTTAAACATTTTAGGGTTAAAAAACAGATCTTCTGATGGATATATGGATCGGATCTTTAAAAAAAAGAAAAAAAAATTTGACCTTGGTTGACCGACTAGGGCCGCCTAGGGCTGACTGGGGCCGACTAGGTCCGATTTTGGCCGACTAGGTCCGATTTTGGGCCGACTAGGGCCGCCTAGCGCCTAGCTTGACCGACTAGGGCCAAATCGAGGCGCCTGGCGGCCGCCTAGGCCGATTTTTACAACAGTGACTAAATCTATATTTATATCTATGGTATATAACAAAAAAAGGTTTAGAAGCGACACATGTTACTTTGTGGTGGTCTATTTCATCTATTTTTTCCTCCTCTCTCATATTAAATTTGTAACATTTATTTAATAACATTTCATCTTTACATCTAAAAATAGAACCATCTATAAATTAATTTAAAAACAAAATTGATTTACAAAATTTCAAATATTACAATGTGACAAGTTTGAACTTTAAATATATAGATATACATATAGTCCATTCTTATTTTTCATCTATATTTGTGTTAGTTTTTTAAGGTCACGAGTCATAATTTTCTAAAGTCAATATTTATTATTTCTTACTTCTCATATTTAATCTTTCGTATCAATGTGCCTATTTTTTTTTAACATGCGATATATGATATTTCATGATTTAATTGTTTTTATTAAACATGTGTAATACACAGGTTGTAACCTAGTTACTCATATAATACAGTTTTACTTGGAATTAAACCTAAAACCTCTTATTTTAAGAGGCACGACTCTACGAAGAAACTATTTTCACATATTTATTTTATCAACTAAGAAATCCCGAAACAAACAAGACTACATTACAATATCGTTTATATTAAATTCTGACTATCTTTCCTAATTTAAAGCTTGGAATTTGGATCTAGTTTTTATCGAAACAAAAGCTTCCTTTTTTACCATCTCCTCAGTTTTTCTAACCGGTTTGAAATTATTGTTAAACTTCCTTTCATTCTTAGTCTTTCAAATGATCCACCACATACTTTTTGTAGATTTCACTTTTCTTTTTTTTATCTTAACGTCATTTCATCAATTTTCAGTTTAATCTTTTACTATTAATCACTAGCTTTCGCTATTTTTGTATGGAATTAATAAAGATATATATATAAGAGAACAGAAGTGAGGGACATACGGAAAAGACTCAGTGGGAGAAGAGAAGAAAACGAGGATTAGTGCCTCTGAAGAACCAGAATTGTGATGCCCGCCATAGGGTGGCATGATGTTCCCACAAACCATCGTTGGCCACGTCACTACATTTAGCAGCCTATGAAAAACCAGAAGTGTGATGCCCGCCATAGGGTGGCACGATAAACCCTTACTGCCTTACACCATCGTTGGCCACATCACTACATTTAATTACTAGATGGTCGGGACTCGGGCATGGTCCTCTCCTTGTGGAAAATGGTGTGTTGATCTTGATAAAAAATATAGTTGTGTAGATATATGACATTTGTGAGCAGGTTGATATCAGCTCTTTAAAATCTCAAATCAGTCGACTTCTTAGTTCTTACAAGCTCAATTCATAATCAACCTTAAAATTATTTTATTAATAAACAGTCGTGGTATAAACATTCTCCTTTTTATGATATCATATTTTTGTGAAGGGATTTATGGTATCATATGTTAATATGTTATAAACTTATATTGTTACACGTATAGACAAAAAAAATTCCAGCGCCATTTGTCACAATTTTGTGATCGTCGTCACTTGATTGATCATTCATTAACTATTTATTTGAAATATAATATTTAATATTTTTTTTTTATTTCATCATCTATTTGTTATTTCAATCGTTTGCTACTATCTACTATTAAATTTGCAACCTTGCGTAGTATTTCATTTGCTATATGTAATACACAATTAAATGTTCGGCTCGATCACAATCTTATTGCATAAAATGGAATACAAATTACAAAAACAGTTATCAGTGAACGGTAATGACTCCATTACTGTACAAGTTAGAAACCAGTAAAGGAATAAATCTTCAGTATAAACCACAAAGAACATGATATGACGATCCAGTTTGCTCAAATTACTGGAAATCATGTCCAACTAAATACCATCCATCATCTTCATCTTCATTTTCACCTTCAACCCCAATCACCTCCTCTACTCTCTCAATCGACGCAACTCCAATTCCAAATTCAATGTTGCAACCCGTATCTTCATCATCATTATACTCATAATCATCATCAATTGCACCGTCTTCATAACTTCCAACGCTAGCTAAGTAAGTTAAAGCATCGATAGCGGAAGTACCAGAGGGACAATCGATGAGTCCAGGATGAGATCCGATTGATCTCAACTTCATGGTGCCTTTAGCCTTGTCTTTGGATTTGCAAACCGGATGATTATGGCAACCAAGGCATCGTGGCGTACAGCATTTTCCGGTGAATTTAGACTGATTTGTGGGTTTGGTTGAAACTTTGGTGAATAAACCGGCGACGGAGGCTGAATCCACCGTTTTTACATATCGCCGTTGACGAGACAATGGAGTCGGTAGGATTGGGTAGCTCCGAACAACACCGTGTTGACGACCCTCTCTCTTCATTGGTATGATGGTTGTGAGAGCTGATGATTTTGGGTAACATCTGTTATTGCACCATTTTATAGAAGATTTAACGATAAGGTTTGCTTGGGGAAGAAGATGGTTTGCTTGGTCAACTGCACGTGTTGCACAAGAATTGACTAGTAACTGGCTTTATTTGTTGCAACTGGAGTTTTATTTAATCCTTTCTAGCAATTAATTATAAAACCCTGATACAGATACTCTAAAATGAAAATACAGCTTAAAAAAAGTTCTTCACTTAATGTATCAAATTATGTGTTATATATCTGTCTTATACGTGCTTTACCTTGTGGAAATGTTAAATTACATATACTGCAGTAACATTTACAAATTCATCTTTTTCTACAACGTAAACTACACAAGTGTTTAGAAAATTATCACCAATTTAATAACATAAACATGATTTTACAAGTTTCATGATCTAAAACATCCCCCAACCGTTGTGGTTCTCGTAAATTAATGTTCTCTTTGATAATTGGTTGACCAAATGAGAAGACATACACGCGTTTCCTTATATTCACAATCATTCCAATAAGGTCGGCGATACCAACTAAATTGGCAAAATTGTATCTTTTAGCATGTTTGGTGATGTATTACAACTTCATGCTCAAATATAATCTTTCCATAAAAAGAAGGGAAAAAATTAACAAAATGGTTGGATGTACGGTTCGAAATTAGGTCCTTTAGTTTAGGGATAAATGGATAATGGTATCACTCAACTGTTTCACAAATTCTATTCAGTTTTTTGCAATGTTAGATTCTGTTTAACTATTTTGCAGTCACTTATAAACTGAGAATCCATTTCTTCAAATACATACAATCACACACAAACACTAAAATTTGATCATATGCAACTCAATAACGTTATAACGCTAAACAATCAATGCCCCTTTAAAAGACATTGTTATTGGTGACTATATAGTGTAGTTAAAAATTACAACAAAAACATTCATCCCTTTTAGATTATGCATTTATAACTCTTAACAATCTCAACATGCTCCAAACTTAAGACCGGATGTAATCTGACATTACAACAAATTACACCTTTTTTTTTTTCAAGATTTCATGACTTCTTAAACCAACCCACCAATATATGCTAAACTTAAGACAAATCATTCACCTTTACACCAAAATCTCATTAAAGTTTTCATGCCACGTCAGCACTCCTATCTTGCTCATTAATATCCCAAAACCCTGAATGTGATGATCTTCTCCTGTTCTTAAAACCTTTGCCTCTTTTCTTCTGACCTTTTCGCCCTCGAAGTATCACCAACATCACCAACCCAACACCCAAAACCGAAGATCCCCATAAAAATATCATCCAAAATCTAAAATCAAGAAAAGTTTGGTTCGATTCTGCAGAAAAATCCACTACAGATGCAGATGTATTACTAGCTCCATGATTAATTTCATCAACTTGGTCAAAGTTGGTATCCACAATGTCTTCTTTGACTGTTTCCGGGTCCGGTGGGCCCGGGGAATTCGGGTCACCACATTTGCGCCTTTCATGGTGCAATAGAAGAGCTTCATTCAGTGTTTTTCCACATTCTATGCTTAATAAGTCGCGTTGGAAAGTGTCATCATTTGTATGGTCAGCTTCTGACGGGTCGGGTGGGTCGGGAAACTGGGCCCAGCAGTTGTTGACCAGGTCAACGTTTCTCCAGTTTGCTTTGTCAATGCTCCAGTTCCCGACACGGAACTCTAACCCATAATGGAAAACCCGATAGTTAACACCGGGTTCGGGAACGTATCCGGGGTATATTAATATCTCGCGGGTTATAACATGGTGCAACTTCAGCTGTACAAATAAAAAAATAATAATCAATAACAAATTAACAAATAGTAATGGAACTATGGAAGCTTCCACATATGATTTTGAACAAAAAGAGTAAAGTTATATAATAAAATTGGCAATTTCGAGTTTTCGACCCGTTGATAGTAATGGGTAGATTTGATTATAAGTTTTGTCTTTAAAATTTAGTTAAGATGTAAACATGTTGTGCTGAAATGTATTCAAAAATGCATAAAACCTCCTAGATTAGTTTCATTATAACGATTAGACTAATAATATATAACTGATAAGAAAATGACAAAATAAAGTATTTTCAAGACAGCCTGATTTGTTTTGACCCGAACTAGAAACAACCCAGGTTTTTGACCCGCCCATTGTCATCCCTCAAATACACATGCAACTGGTAGCAAGAAAAGAATACACATGGAAAAGACCATAAATGTTTAAAAAAGACAAGAACAAGAAGATAAGTTTGCATATTATAATTGATGAAAATAAAAAATAAAATTACCTCAGCTGCACCAAAAGAATAACCATACATTTCACTAATCCAACCAGATTCATAAATATCTCCAGTTATATTTTTCCCATAATGAGCAGTGTCAGCTCTAACTTCCTCTGTTTTATGCAACCATAAAAGAGCAAACTTTCTGAGATCATCAATATGCATTATTATCACACCGCCAACTTTGTCGCATGCTTCAGGATGACTTGTATGCATTTTTGCCAACTCATTGTCACATCCAATAAGGTAGCTGACAAATTTTTCAAAAAAAAAATTCATAAATTCAACACATATATCATCCTACACTGGTTCCATCATGATCTTCCTATCTTAATAGTCACTTTTGATATGTTTATCATTTATGTACTCATGATAAATCAATTAATTATTTTAAGAAAATTTCTAAAAATGGACAACCTAAAAACCATTTTGACCCATTACCCGACACGTGCAATCATGAAAATTTTCCAGCTGTAATATAAGGTGGCTTACTCATAAGGGGTTGAAACGGGTCTACCACGTGCTGCTTTGAATTCCCATGGTGTGATTGGTCCTCTCATGATCATATCAGCATCAAGAATTACAATATATTCTGCATCAGTTTGAACATGATTCAGCCAATGAAGCACTGCAGCAGGTTTATTTATAGCTGGATACCTGAAAATATCATATTGTTATTCATTTATTTATTTATTTATTTATTTTATACTGATAGAGATTGACTAACTGGCTAAGAAATTATCAAAGAAATCAATTCTTTTGTTCGGTAGGAAAAGTAGAGATATGAAAGTAAACTTTAATTACTAAAATGACATAAATTATTCTTCTTTATTACCAATAATAATAAAAAAATAAAAAAACATTTAAAGCACTAAATTTTACCAATCGCCTGTTAATGGATGGCGGCTCATAGACGGGACATAATGTGTGGGAGCCAAATCATGACCTTTATACCCTTTCAAATCTTCTTCTGTACAACTTAAAAGTCTTGTAATATTTCCCGGTTGTCCACTTAGGTTAAAACTGTGCATCAAACCAACAGTTTGCCAATCAAAATACGGAGTACATTCTGTGGAAAAAAGCGTGTGAATTTTTGTATCTGGTTTTGCGTATTCATCTGCATTGTGTTCTTCGTGGTGTATTTCCATCAGTTGCAGGCTCTGAGGTGTCAAATCTTTTGGTCCACTCATCTCATTAAAGTTTTTGCTTTTCAAGAAACTTAAATATTTTGACCATTTTGGTTTTGGGCAACCGGAAGCCGCGTGTTGTAATAGAAGACCTTGATTTAGTGTGTTTATACATTCTATATTTAATAAAAGTCCCCTCAGTTTGTGTTTATCAGGTTCCATTGCTTTCAACTGCACAAATTATTGACAGTTACAGCTTACAACATCTATTAGCAGTATAGGTTGCGAAATGGTCAGGTAAGGTAACGGATAAAATCAATAAATTTCAACCGGTAAAAACAAGAAGGTTTTTTTTAAGAATTTGATTAGAAAAGTTTTGCTACAACAATTATCTCTTTGTAGAACAAACACGAGCATAATTTATGCGAAAATAAAAATAATAAAAAAAAAAAACACAGTTTTGCCTGAAAACATAAAAACACATATTTTTGTACTGGATTCTAATATTTTGTACTATATTTTTGTTTTTTTGTAATGTATTTTGTTTTAATGTGTTTAGGCAAAAAAAAATTTTGTAATTATTCCCCTATAATTTATAAATACTCGATTTTGTTGAAGGATATATTCAACCACACTCAACATGTTTGTTTTGTTTCCTTTTTAGTTGAGTTTATAAAAGTTTACTCTATGACCCGTCAGCATGAAGATAAAGCCAAAATCATCCGTTTTTCATATACGGGTTGAAATAAGTTGATAAAATATAAGTAACAAACAAAAAAATCACAAGCACACATGGAATCGGGTAAAAAGAGTGAGTAATAACCTCAAACAATTTATATGGGCACTGGACCATATATAGATGTATAATTTTTTTAAAGCGATTTAATTACTAATTAAGTTTATAATTTATTACCTCTCTAGGATAAGGTGGTTCGGGAAAAAGTCGCCCACATTCATAAACAATACCATCTTCATGGTGTTCTAATTTACTAAAAGACCAATTTCCAACAGAAAATGTTAATCCATAATGCATAAGAATAGGTTCAACGCCCTCTCGTGGAATATATCCTGGGTAGATCATTAAATTATCATTAATTTTGTGTCGAAGTCCCACCTGATAATTTACATAATATTAGCTAAAAATATATAAAAATAGAGATAACGGTAATATTTATAATAAATTATATAATATTAAAAATTTACCTCTGCTGCACCGAATGAGTATCCATACATCTCACTAATCCACCCTTTGCCATAAATATCACCCGTTATATTTGTGGCCCAATGGGCTTTGTCTTCTCTTACTTCCTCTGTTTTTGAAAGCCACATTGGCGCTAAAACCCGAAGATCATCAATATGCATCGCTAAAAGCCCACCAACTTTATCGCATAATTCGGGATTTTTAGTGTGCAATTTCGCAAGTATATTATCGCATCCCACCAAATACCTAATTAACAAGAAATTATTGTAATTTTTTATTATTTATTTATTTTATTTATTTTATTTTTTATTGTAAATGTAAGGGAATTTTTAGTAAATTTTCAACTGGTAGAACATTAAAGTATTTTCTAAGTTATTGATATAACAAACAATTTTTACTAAGAACTAATAATAATAACAAAAATCAAGATTATGAAAATGATAATGTATTAAAATTTAAACCCGTAATATGCAGCAACGGGTCTGCCTTTTTCTGCACCAATCTTCCATGGTAATATTGGACCTCTGATAATCATATCTGCATCCAATATAACAACCCAATCAACATTTTGTGCATCTTTACTGTGTTTGACCCAGTGAACAACGCCTGCAGGTTTGTTAATTGCAGGGTACCTGTATTGAATAAACATAAAGTTTTTTAAAATCTTACTGCAAGAACGCTGATTTCTAAAATATTTTAGTTAATTAATTGCTATTCAGGATACATGCCATGCATAAATGCATGCAAAAACAACACTTACAACAAGCATTTTAATAACTCTTTCATGTTTAACTATAGGGGCTGTTTGGTACTTTGGCATCGCATTTATAATGTGATTATCTGATTATTGTGTTTTCAAGTTGCACATAATCACGTTCTAGTAGTTGAGTGTAGTGAGACTGATCTTGATTATTTGATTTTTAAGGGCTAAATAATGAGTTTAGGAGCAGTAGCAACATAATGATACGAATTGCTGATCATTTAGGGCTACTTTACATGTAAATCCTTATAAATCAAATTTGTCACTCTCGAAAAAACTAATTTTCTTATTGTCACAACTTCAAACATATCCAAATAATATCTCCTGCAGCTTGTTTCATTACAGCTGATTATCTGATTATGATAATACAATGTTATGTAATCACCGATTCACTTTCCAAACACAATGCCAACAAAACCCCAAGTCACAATCATGAATCATGTAATATACTCTATAGTCTAGTGTCATGTATGCATAATTGGCTATAAGATCACACATGCTCAATTGCTAGAACACACAAATCCAAATGAACAAAAAATATACATGTTAATTTCATCATATTTTTCAAATTTGATGATACAGTACCACATGCAAGAGTATTATAACAAAATTGCAATGAAATTAATCAAAATTACCAGTCACCAGTTCTAGGATGTCTACTCATTGAAGGAACTTCGAAGGTGGGAGCCAAGTTCATTCCACGATAATTCTTCTTCTCTTCATCAGTACAGCTAAGAAGCCGGGTAATCGGGCCGGGTTGACCCGCTTTCCTGAAGCTATGAACGAGCCCGACCGTCTGCCAGTCGAAGTAATTTTGACATTCAACTGAAAACAACGTGTGGATCCTGTACGGCGCTTGTTGACCCGATCCGACATTGATCAAACACAATACCACCACTGCGACCACAAACCCTGCCATCAGACAGCAATTCGAGACGATAACTGAAACGAATACGATATCATAGATCTGGATCGCATGACTTTTACAAGGTCAAACGATGAGCTTAAATTTTTTGTTTTTAAGAGTAAAGGGGTGGTGATGGAGAACACGAGAGTATGAATTGAAAATTGGGGTTTATGGTTTGATTTTCAACTGCTCCAATCTCCATCGATGTGCGATAACATGGAGTGATTAATTGATTATTATAGAGATTTATGAAAGTTACGTGGACGACGAGATCGAAAGTCAAATAACAGAAGAGGTGATGTTGATTTGCCTATAGAGAGAAAGGAAGGATGCACCTAATGTGTTATTAGTTAGAGCACATTTTCCCCGTTTCCCTCCACTGTTACATCAGCGTCACATCAGCTTTTCCACTTTTCCCAATTTCACTGGCAACTATCCCATTTTTCCCCACTTTTCCCCAATCCACCACTACCACCACTCATCATCCAACCACCACTACCACCAATGCAACCACCACCACCTGCTACCACCACCACCTACTACAACCACCACCACCTGCTTCGACCACCACCACCTGCTCCGACCACCACCACCTGCTACAACCACCACCGTTTGAACCCTAGAACCAGCACCACCGTTCGAACCCTAGAACCGGCACCACTGTTCGAACCCTAGAACCAGCACCACCGTTCGAGCAAAAGAAATCAAGCCAGAGAACTAGGGTTTCGTCGGAGATGAAGGAGGCAGAGAGAGGGTTTCGGGGGAGACCGTTGCACACTCGAGACCTCCACCATCTTCCTCCTTCGGCCCCAATCGGGGGATACTCACCGATTTTCACCACCCCGAATCCGGGGTGGTGGTGTTTCCGCACGTCCCCGATCCGCCACCTCATCTCCCGATGCTTTTCCCGTTTCCACTCCAAGCTCTCTTAAGGGCAGAGGGAGTCGTCCCGGTATTCCCCACTTTTCCCCGTTTCCACATCAGCGCCACGTCACTTTTCCCCACTTTTCCCCATTTCAGTGGCAACCGTCCCACTTTTCCCCACTTTTCCCCAATTAAAATTCCTCATCATCCAACCACCACTTCCACCAATCCAACCACCACTACCACCT
>WOUH02000009.1:7635661-7646812 GCA_009936405.2 Stevia rebaudiana
TAAATGATGAGGTGGAAAATTGGGGAAAGTGGGGAAAAGTGGGAGGGTTGCAAGTGAAATGGGGAAAAGTGGGGAAAAGTGGGGAAAGCTGATGTGGCGCTGATGTGCCAGTGGGGAAAAGTGGGGAAATTTGGGAGGACTCCCCATGCCCTTATATCAAAAATCAATATTGGAAACATATAATTGGGGTGGAAGTTGGAACTATCATTAGAACCATTATAATTACTTAAAAAAAAAAAGCATGAAAGTTTTATGAGTATATTAATTATATTACTAAAAACATTAGCAAGAACTTCATCGGAGGATTCAAGTTGATGTTGATTACAAGAACTTCATCAAAGGGTTTAAGTTGTTTTTAAGCAGTTGTTGATCAAACTTGTTATTAAAGAGTTGTTGCCAATCAATTGCTATTGATTTTGACAATGCTACTAACGTGTCATTGATGATCATTTCGTGACTGATCATTATCTCGAGTTAGATGCTACTAACGTGTCATTAATCAGTCTCGTCGGTCAAAATAGATGTTATTCAACATCGTGATTTTGGTTAAAACTTAATCAAATGTGGTCACAATTGAACAAAACTAGTTATAATTACGTAGTTTGACTTATTTATGTGAACTTTAAAGTATTATATTCATATTAGTATGAGTATATATAAAGTTTTTAAAAATTACATATAAAACTTCCAATCCGATTAATTCCGACTAATTCATATTAATCCTTAGTCCTCACCTCACCGCTCGACTAGCACCTAGCGATTTCTACAACGTTGGGTATAGTAAAGTCTTTTATTTATTAACAAACAATTCAACTTAATTTTTATATAATAAATATACTAAGCTAATTGTCTAGTGAAATAAAGAAAGATAATGACTTATTGTCGTTGTCTTGGCCACAATTTAGTGAAGTGACGTAATACTTCTACAAAAAGAATTTGTACATTCTTGTTTATTTTAAATCAATAGAACAAGTATTCGTAACTATGTTCAGTAGTTCAGTAACACGAGCTATATATAACGTAGCCGAAATAGAAAACTTTTCATTGATTTTCTATAAATTTAATGACTTTAGTATAGTAAAATCATATCCAATTAAATACATTTTTAACAAAATTAGAAAATTATTTTTTCTACTAATGTTTTCCCAATACCAATAATGTGTATGTTCTGAACGCAACATATAAGGTCAGGTCGTACTCAAAGTAATAGATTGATAAGAACTTTGTCACAGGTGTTTATAATCCGGAAAAATATCATTAATGCATAAATGGACGCAACACAAAGTTATGCTACAACCCGTAGTTCACCTCATATATTCATCTGGACTTTATAAATAACACATATAATTGTCCCACATCCAAACACCGGATATTTTGCACAAGTAAAGAAGCATCAATATCAATGAACCACCCAGAAATATAAATTAATTTACAAATTTACCATAGACACTCTCATATACGTATCAAGAATCGTAATTTGAACAAATTTACGCACATAATCACCAAACAAACCCTCAATTCAAACCACTACCCAAAATAAATAAAACAACCTTAGTAAAGCTTAATTCTTGTCTCGATTTTACTCCTACAAATCGGGCACAACTTGAGAGGTTGTCCACAATCGCAACATGTCTGCCAAAAAGCAAAAAATTATTACGAGTCAAATCAAATTATCTGATAAATGGTCAGGAAACGGGTCAGATCAATCAACATACCAACATGGAACACTTTTGTCCAGTTTTTTTCCTTTTTATTTGTTTTATTTCAATTATAATCTAGTAAATTAATTATGTGGTTTATTTTATTTTATCTGTGGTGTTGGATGAAGCATACCTGATGTCCACAGCCAAAAGCCATATCTTTTGGGTTTGTTAAGCAAATAGGGCATAACTGTAGTGTACAAAAAAGTTATTAAATAAAATAACTCACTTGTAATTAAAAAATATACAATGAAAAAAATATTATAAAATAATTAGGCCAAACACCAAAGGATGTACCTGATTTTCATAAGTAGAAGCTGGGAGAGGTGGTGCAGTGCCTTTTACACTAGTTGGAGCATAGTAAGGAACAGCAACAGGGGCATTTTGGTCATAATAAGATTGCGGGTCTTGAAAACCGGTTGAATGTGATGGTTTTGAGCTGCTAAACGAGGGTGCAACATGAACCGGGGGAGGAAGTGCGACCCTTTTAGGAGAAATTCCTTTGCGATTACTGTTTTATTGAAACAACACGTTTTATAACAAGAACAAGACGGTCAAACCTAAATATTTTAAAATAAAAAATAAAGTCAAATTGTTAATTACCCGAGTATATTCAGTTCAATTGTTGCTTTATATTGAGTAGGAATTTCCATTAATGCTGCAAGTGCAAATTCCATCTCCTTTCGCGTTGGTGGGGCGTTTTTCATCATGATATCCGTAAAATTCACAAACTAACATAAAAAAAACAATATTATTACAACAAAATGATTTAAGAATATTTGCGACTTTTAACCTATTTGACATGTTTTTTTTATATTCACCCATCTGAGATAAAACAATAAATTAAAAAAATATTGTTCACCTGAAAATTGTCAAAACTGCGAGAAGGGATATAATCGTCAAATTCCTTCATTGTGTCCCACGGTCCGTCACCAACTCCAACTAACACAATTGATAGTGGAAGCTTGCTGTCGAAAAGAATATTCATCTTCAGATTAAAAATATAGAAAAACATTTTTATAAACTTATAAAACTTGCAGAAAATCACCTTGCTTCAACTATGGCGTCTACAGTTTTCTGTTCTTGTGGACTCAGTTGACCACGTGCAGTGTCCACACTTCTTGTTACCTATATAATTTACAAAATATTAAGTTTGATACAGTATTAAAGTAGCAGATTTCAACTATGAATCTCATTTCATCAAGCTGCATCTTAATTTAAAATATTATTTTTTTAAACTAGAGAATTTATATGGAATAAAAGATATGTAAAATATTACCTGACCATCGGCGATGATAACCAACACATGATATTGTCCACCGCTTTCTTCAACAATTGTCATCGCCTTTTCAATTACAGGTGCGAATGATGTTGGCCCTATTGTGACAACAATATAAAAATTCACTCAAAAAAGAACATGTAAAATTAAAAATAGTCAGCAAAAAGAAATTATAAACACCTGCAAGCTTTAGATGTGGTAGAATCTCCCTGTACCTATGCAAAACTTCCTCAAATCCATTACAACATCTCTCTTCGGGATAAAAACTAAAAACATCTTGATCATGTGTGGATGCTGCAATTTTTTTTAAAAAAAGTTGGATATTTCCAAGCCCATATTTATGTTAGTAACATTACAACAAATTATTGGCTAACAAAACTATACCATCTCCAAATCCATAACATGGGATCAAATTATCTTCATCAAAAGCTGCTAATGTTTTTCCAATAATGGAAATCGCCATTTCATAAGGATTCAAACCATCTCCAATATGATGTAAACTTTTTCTGTGAAAAGATCTTGAACCTATCTACCAAAAGCATTGTTAGCAACTTAGCATAATCATTTTAGTCAAATAATTAAAACATTCTTAAAAAATTATAATTTTACCGGTCCACTCATTGCTCTTGGTGAAGTCAATACCAAGAATAAGGTTGGATGACTCAAGTCCTGCTCGTGCAAGAGCCTCAGTCACCTGCATTAAAAGAAATATATATCTTGCTTAAATTATAAACTTATAATATAATTCTTAAAGAATTATAGGCAAAGACTTTTGCAATTTTATAAAGACACATAGAACTTAAGGAAGCTAAGATACAGGACCAATGCTACCAAAGTATTAAAGTAGATTGTATTATACAAGTCAGCATACAATAATATGTCCAAACACTTGAAAACAAAAATTTCATTTTTAAGCACATGTTCCACTGATAAAGATTTCCATACAGAAACCATATAAAAAGAAGACTATATCAAAATGAACAGAAATTATTATACTATTAGAAATTGCAAGTGATATTACCTGTTCCAATGAACTGTAACTATCAGCAATTGTTGAATATCTCCTGTCAAACTTATTATTTTGTGGTCTAGCTGGTGGACCACCATAAGCTGGAGCTGGAGTTGCAGTAACCGGTGCTGGTGTTGGTGCAGGTGCAGCTGCTGGTGCAGGATGGTGTTCTGGTGGATATGCAGGATATGCTTCCTGAACTGGGTAATTTTGCTCGTATTGTGATGGGTAATTTCGCTCGTATTGTGATGGATATGAATAAGAAGATTGTTGAGGAGGATTTCCGTACTGATTTCCAGAAAAAGACGAAGTAGGTTGATAGGATGAAGACCTATAACTCGGGTCCTCATCTCTTGAAGTTTTGGCACCCATCCAAATCAAATTAGTTTAATCCACGTAATTTCAAATTGATCTTCTCTAAAAAAACAGCTTTCTGTAATGTAAACTCTGATGATTGATACACAAAATCAAATCATAAACCAGAACAATATCAGAATAAGAAATAACAGTAATATGGTATATAAATCGTCTCGAAATTAATTGCCCTAGAAATTGATCGGTGTTTTAAAACAACCTGATAAGGCGGTTACAGATGAAGCTTCTCGGGGGTTAGATTGCCGGCTAAGTTACTTAACTTCATGTATATCGTGAATTTAACAAACATTTTGATTTCATACAAGTGTGTCAACACACGGCACCGGTATGAAATACGATCGAAATTTATTACAGCAGACCAAAAGAAGACTAAATTAAGATCACCGAATACGGTCAAACCAGATCAGCAGAAAGTTCGGTAGCTCAATGACAAAAGTAATTTCGGATTTGAATTTGAATTCAAACTCAGATTCGAATTAGTAATTAAGCATATTCAGAACATGAGATTAGATAAAGTAATGAATCTAGATGAATGATTTAAAAGAAACAACAAACCTGATTAGTGATTGGATCTTGTGAAGTATTATAATATGTGATTCACACTTTGATGCTTCTTTTAAGAACAACACTGGAGGAATCGGAACACGAATTATATCCGACTACCAAAAGAGACTATAAAGACTTATGATTATGATTTTGGTTGTATCTATTTGATTTTGATTTGGATCGGTGTGAAATAATGAGTTAGGTGGCGTTTGAGTGGAGGTTTGAGAGGAGTATACGTGACCAGAAAATACACGTCAGCATAGCATATTATCTTTACAATTGGGCGTTGAAATGAAAGGATTGTGTCTAGAAGAAGCTTTGTTATAGTCAACGAAAAGTGAAATATGAGAAAAGTGTACTTTATTTTCATTGATTTATGGAATTTCATTCGAAAGCATTCAACTTATGATTAGCTTTTTTATTTGTTATATTTTAGTTTTTTGAAGAATGCAGACTTTTTCAAGAATACCAATTTTCAAATATATGGAGTTATTCAAGTATAAAATATATCCGTAAGTGATTCTAAGATCTATCAAATGATTACCTCATACAAAGGCAAGCACACTTGATTATAACATGAGTGATTTAGTGAGTGATTTAGGTAGTAATTAGTGTAAAAGACAAATATCATTTTAATTATTATAAAATAATATAATTTCAATATGAAAACGAGTGTGATGGACAGATCTATAACCTAGTATATTATAGTATACATTATTTTTCATATGGTCAAGTACGCATAAAAAAATATAAGACAAATAAAACATTTATACATAATTTGATACTACAACTCTTACAAATCAGCTCCCGTTGTTGATAGTCAACGGCGGCTCAATCATGGTCGAGCCATAACCACTACATTTCCAAAACGACGACAATCCAACTAGGCAACTATACTTTTTATTTCTTTTTGTTTTTCACCGCCTTTTTACCAAAATGCTTGAATTTGTAACATTTTAAAATACATAAAAAATTCTAAACAAATTTCCCAATGAGAAACCATGAGGAAATAACTAAAACAACCGTGAAATTATAATTCAAACGATCTGGTTTTTACGATATATCAGTTTAATCAGTTTAAAACTTAAATTCAGATATGTAAACCATGCTAAAAATTATAATTAAATATTTATATTATTATTTTCAGATAAGTAGTTATGCTCATATGACATGATCTATAAGCATTTTACCACTTTAAATAATACAAAACTACAGTTTTTTTAAAAGTAATTATTTAAACCAGTTAACACCACCAACCAAGCTGTAACCCGTCAAACCCTAAATCTGACCGACCCAATAGACCCACAAAACCAATCCTTAACAAGAAAAAAATAAAAAAAAACATGTTGCATAATCTTATTGTGATCATAGCAATAAGTTTTCGGTGACCAAACTGCTACAAACTTGTGCATTTTCCTCATAAAACATGTTTGACCAGTTGATTACATATAATCAAAATCAAGGAAAATGGTAACTATAAGTTGAAAATAAAAAGAGAAAACGGAACAAAATCAAGACCACAAAAACAATCCCATAAAAACATCATAATCAAGGATATGGATACATCATGTGGATTGAATCTTTTTCTTCTTCTTTGATGTCAAGTCACTCGGTTCAATTTCTATCGACATTCTCTTTGTCCTACAAAAAATATCACATTTTTGCATTAGAAGAAATTATAAAAATCAAAAGGCATGAAAAACAATCACACAAAAGATAATATATATACCTCTTAGAAAGCTCTTGTGTCTCGTTGCTCTCTTCTCCAGCATCAACATCTAAAGATATATACCATTAGCATAATTAATTATATTCAAATTGCTTTGAAACAAAATAATTTAAATAGAGCACATGACAATGTTCAAAATTAAAGATCACAATTTTGGCCCATTTACGCATGAATAGTTAAACTGGTCAAAAATAGTAAACAGTTCAAACCCGTTGGATGTTGGTAAATGTGTGTTTTAATTGCAGCCACCTAAATAACTTTTAAATTAAAAACCAGATTTTTATTGTAACAACGTAGTTTTTGTAACATGAAGTATTTATAAAAACAAGATTAAAAATGATAATGTTTTAACCTGACTTAAAAACAACCGGTTTCAACATGAATGTGTTTTGACCCGTTTACCCACATGTTCGGAAAAAAAAACCAAAGATCATTACTTTGGGCAACTTCACATTTAATTATACAACACAAAATCGGAATCCATATATGGAAATGATTACTGAATCGTACATATACCTGTTTCATTTTCATCATCTTCGTTTTCTGAATCCATATCAGATTCTAAATCAGAACCCCAACGATCTTTCCCATCATCAAA
The DNA here is from genome assembly GCA_009936405.2 of Stevia rebaudiana. Lineage (NCBI taxonomy): Eukaryota > Viridiplantae > Streptophyta > Magnoliopsida > Asterales > Asteraceae > Stevia > Stevia rebaudiana. The sequence continues at coordinate 7,642,898 of WOUH02000009.1, forward strand.
GTCCCAACGAGATCCCACAGGCGGTATCCAAAACTCTTCTTCTTCTGCATCACTATCTTGTTCTTCTGGATTCCTTACTTCAGATATTACCTTACTGACATCAATCTCCTTTTCTTGTTTCTTCTTGTTCTTTTTCTTCTTCTTCTTTTTCTTCAAATCATCTTCTTTGCTCTTTAAAGCTTTTTCTGGTTTTTGTTGGCCTTCTTCTTCCATTAAACCATTTGATGATTCTTTTCCAGCTTCAGCTTCCTCTTTCTCTGTTCATCAGATATAATGTTATATAACATTAGCAGACTTAGTGGTATGTTACTAATACTCTGTTTAAAAAAAACAAATCTATATTTGACTTTAGAGTTTTGTCAAGAACGACAAGATTTTTACTTTAAACTTGAGAAGAAATTGAATTGCCAGTTTATAGGGAAAAAACGATAAACATTTTTAAGATATAAAAGATTGTTAGAACGATATAAATACATAACTACATGGCTGAAGAAGTATATGTCGGATACTACCAAATCAATACGCAGATTCAAGTTGTGTGATTGAAGGCATGTGAAGCAAGCATTTATACATATACATATTAATCAAATGAAGATTTGAAGAAAAAAATGAACTTTACAACCATCCATCATTGTGTAACAAATGGCTACAAACAATATCAAAATTAGCTTCAAACAAAAACACTAAGGTAACTTTTACAATATTAAGTTCAAAAATGTATAAACATGAAGGGTAATGAGGATTATCAATTCCAATTGCTTAACAAATGAGTTATTAAACAATAAGTCACAACACAAATAAAAAGTAATCATTCATACGAACAATTCAAAAGCAAGCAAAGCACAAACCCAACATGTTGAGGAAACGTTTTCCATTGATATGCTTCCATATATGCTCCTCAGTTTTATTCACAGTCTGTCCAGTTAGCTTGCAAATTAACTTAGAACTGCAATACAGAAACAAAATCAATAAACAAAGATTAAATACACAAAAAATAGCTCTACAATCATGATCAATTTTAAAATTCGTAAACCCTAAACCTTAATTTAGTGAAACATTAAGAAAGTAACCATACCGGCAGAGAGGGTCTTGATTGAACATATTGAGCGGAGGCTTGTTACGAGCCAAAGCAGAATCGATGAGTCCGAGCCGACAGTGTTTGGTTTGTGCGTATGATTCTCTGGCGTCGGCCGGCAACTCGTGTCCGGTTTGGACGCATTTGTACCGGCCGTTTTCGAGCTTTTTGAATTTGGGTTTGCCTAATAAGAATTTACCTTCAACTTGTTCATCTTCTTGTTTTTCAATTTGTGGTTGTTGCTTGCTTTCGTTGTTCTTCTTCTTCCCCATGAATCTATTCGCGAAGGTCGCTTCTGAGTTGCTATGAGGGTGTGATTGAATTGCGGAGACTGATATATTTAGGGCATACGAGCTATACTAAATTTGATGCGAGTAAAAATAAATAAATAAATAAATGCATGGTACCCCTGACTCCGGTATCATTTTGGTACTCATGAGATCCTCAAAATCCTCCCTGGAAGGCATTGTAGCGGTGATTCACCTCTAGAGATTTATTCTTTGTATTATAGAGATTTATTGAAAGTGGTTGTGAGTGAAGAGATATAGAGAAATGGTAGATTCTCTATGAATAGAGAATATGAGAGAGAAAATATAGTGATTTTGTAAATTGAATAGGAGAGAGAAAGGTAGTGATTTTAAAAAAAGTAATATTTTATTGAATAGATAAAGTGGTTATGAGTGGATTAGAGGAAAAAAATAATGATAAGGGTATTAAAAAGTATTATTTAATTAAACATGAGAGAAAAAAATTATTATTTTAAATGATTTATAGAGATGGAGATAGAGAAGCTAATGTGAATGCTCTAAGGTGTTTGGATTGCTTATTTAACTTTTGTTTATTTGTAAAAAGTAATTATTAACTTTTTTTTTAATTAAAATTAAAAAAAAATGTTTGAAATGACTTTTACGATGAGAGAAACTTAATAAGTCAATAAAACCACTTTATATCATAAGTTATTTTCTATCACAATCGTAAACACCCCCAAGTAATTACGAAAGACATGTATTTTTAGTTAGGAAATGTAGGTTGTGCGAATCGAATCTTATATAGTTAATCACTTAACTTAATATGTGTTCTCCTTTATGATTATAACATATGTGTTACAATTTAAGACATGTGTTGATACAAAATTATGTACATATTTGTGTCTAGTTTTTTTATCTTTTTATCCACTTTTCTCTCAAATAGCACCATCAAAATATAATATTTTGTAAGAACATTAAAAAAAAAATTTATCAATATATGTTTTAATTCTTATAAAACTCACTTTCCCGATTACAATAACGTAGCGGGTAAGCGGACAACAAACTGCGCTTATTACATTTCAATTTCATAACAAATGTACCAACAAAAACGTTATTTATTTTTAATGAAATGATTTAAGTTCTAATTCCATGTTAGTTAGAATTGCAATTCAGCGAACTCTGCTGCCAAACATCCCTTAATGTTTTACTAGCTTCGAGCTAAATATATAAAGTCAAGTAAAGCTTGAAGTTGAGTGTCCCCCGTTGCTTGACTCCGAGCAATCAATCAATTGATTGACTCATGTGTCTTGTCTTTGTCAAATGGGTGTCTCGAGCTAGTCAACATGACTTTATATACTTGTTATACTTGTTTTAAGTATATAAAGTCATGTTTGTTAATCGTAGGAAGATATAATAAACGAAAAAACGACTAACAGACATCATTGAAAAACAAGGTCATTCAAGCTTGAGTTAATATTCGTGAACTTTTACCGATTCACTTATATTCTCAAACTAATTTAAACGAGTTGCCTTGAAACACGAAACGAATATGACATGATTTTAGGTGTATCCAATTACGATATATGTTATAAGCACCAGGGGCGCAGGTTCTGGTGGGCCTGGGGTCGATCGGGCGACCGCTGATTTTTTCGCGCGTAGTGTAAATTTCGCGATTTCGACCGAATTTTTTTATATATATAAGCCGACAACCCATTCAATCCCTAAAAATTCTACATATATGATCTTGGTAACCCATGAATATTAACTCAAGCTCCGCCACTAATAATAAGCACTAATATATATAAGTCGTGTTCGTTTCACGTATTCAAGCAGCCAAACTAAAATCCTCAAGTCCGCATAATTTTCAATTTAATACATTGATGTGACTTGCGAGAATATGGCTTAATCACCTTTAGACTTTGAGTTGCTCGTGTTTAATTTTGGACTTTGAGTTATTTGTGTTTAATGTTTAGAATTTTGAGCCATGAAGGCTCAAAATCGTGTCGGAAACGAGGAAGGATGATGTTCCCGTCAATATCCGTCGTTCACATAATCAGCCAGTATACACACATCCGACATACAGAATTCAAAAAAAAATTATATGGGTGGAAAAATCAGAAAACTGTTATGAAATATGAATTGATAAGATTGGATGATCACCAAATTTCAACATTTGCAACTCAATAGAGATCTCTAAGATTTACCATTAATGTTTATTGTTATACCCAGGATATTCAGTGGCTCATCTAAGGATAAGCGATGGCTCATTGAAGGATCCTAGATCCCTATATCTATTCTTTACGCTTATTAAAAATGTGTTAGTTTATTTCGTTATATTTACTAACACTTAACTAAGAATTGTGCGCAGGCATTGTTGTTTATCTTACAGACAGGATACTCGAAGGATCCTCGATGGATTGATATTATTGGTGATCCTTAGGAGATCCTTAAATTATCCACGTGTTAATTTCAGGAGACGAGTGGATAACTCATCGAGAGGCTCAATCCCAGTTTATGCGGAGTGGAAGTTCCTTGGAAGTGGACGAAGTCATGGCAGACGTGACCATGTTCTCCTAGAATATAGGAACTAAT
>WOUH02000009.1:7663811-7686074 GCA_009936405.2 Stevia rebaudiana
AGGTGAATGAACTGTAAACTTAGAACTCACCAGCGTAAGCTGACGTTTTTAAGTATGCATGTCAGATGCAGGAGAAGCTTCGTGAAGCAAGTGATTGGTGGTTTGGCATAGAGGCATCAATGGACGTAGTTAGCAGGTTTGCATTAGTTAATGACATATGGTGTAAATTAATTTGAAATGAACGTAATAGCACTCGGGTTTAATATATATATTTGAGTTTTAATTCCGCTGCTGTGTAATCTCTGTTAAACCTTTGTGCTTTGTGTAAATCCGATGACGTGGTGAGCCCATGGAGAATGGGACGTCACACAATAAGATTTTAATGTTTTCAATTATATAGTCCACCCCATAAGCTGGTTGTTAAACGAATTTTCATTTCTTGCTTTTCAAATGCACAAAAGCGTTGCTAAGAATATGGCATGCAAGAAATTTCCGTGAACTTGCGAGAATGACCAAGAGTAATGAATTTCAAGAATGTTGACCACTGAGATGACCATATTTTTTGACGCTTTAAACCATTGAAACACACAACAATCCCAAACATTGCTGACATGATACCATCTAAGTAAAATGTGATCTTCTATTTCTGTAAAAGAAGCATATATTGGACATAAAGGTTTGAGGTTTAAACCACGTCTACATAACCCAACCATGGATGGTAATCAACCCATCCTCGCCCGTCGCGTTTACCTTTTATCAGAAGGAAGGAACCATGTTGTATTTGACTACCAATAATTTTAATCGTGAAGTACACCGGCTTGCCTTGTTAGTCCATACGGGCGAGGATAAACTTTTGTCAAAGATTTATTAGAATATATGGTGGAAGTAAGTGAACAACTGCGACAATTATTAATGATGCGGTCCACCATTTGCTTTTACTTTTATATTTCGTAATAATGATGTTTATTATTTCCCCATATCAAATTTACTTAGAATATAAAGTAGTAGGTAGAGTGATATACCTAGGGGTGTGTATGGGTCGGTTTGGGTCGGTTTTTGACTAAAACCAAACCCGAAATTTCGGTTATTGTATTTTTGAACCCGTTTGGGTTTGGTTATTTCGGTTTCGGTTTTTTCGGTTTTGATTTGGGTTCGGTTTGGGTTTCGGTTTTTGTACTTGAGTTGAGTTTGAAATGATTACAACTAAAAGACCTTTAAACAAATAAAAATTTTCAAAGGTTTACTTGATGAAGAGTAAAAATAAGATTCTCCTATTTATAAAAGGAGACTCCTTTAATGTTTTTTCTATCTTTCAATGTGAGAGTAAAGCAAAAACTACATTCTTCTCTTATAGATTGAGTATTCCACTATTTTTTATTCAAGTTTCAATGTGGGATCAAGATAAAAGATGCATTATCTTTATTTACAAATGATCCAAAATAACATTCGGTTTTTTCGGTTTTTTTGGTTTTTATTTTAGGCAAACCCAAACCCAACCCAAACTCGTCGGTTTTTTGAAAAAGTTATACCAAACCCATCGGTTTTATTTGGGTTCGGTTATTTCGGTTTGAATATTTCGGTTTTTTTGGTTTGGGTTCGGTTTTTTGGGTTTCATGCACACCCCTAGTATAAACAATCAAACCCCATTTTGAAAAGCAATTGATTCTTCGCGTCAGTTGCTCTCTGTATGAGTGTATTCTATAACAAATGTTATCAAGAAGTCTACAAATTTCAAATCTCCATCAATCATAAATACTGTTTCTCTTGAAATCCTGTATTTCTATGGAAATTAACGAAGAAGACTGGGAGCTCGTCAACGACGACGGTTTCATCTACTGGCGTCCGAAACGACCACGGCTTGATTCCACCGCCACCGTCCAACCGCCGGATCTTGCAGCTGAAGCGAAAGCACATAGAGAGAGAAAGAAGAAAGTGCTGTTAAAGCTTAAAACAAAGTATCAGCAAGAGATCCACCATTGGGAACTTTTGTCGAACACCTTGAAGGCATTGCAAGACCGTACACAAAATCAACCACCACCGGCGGCACTGCCGGAGTCAGATCAGACGGGTTCCGTTTTGCCGGAGAATGCGCCGGATTTTACTTACCTGGAACTCGCCGATACCCTCCTCGCTCAGGTATGTGCCAACCCTTTACGGTATTTTGTTAACCCTAAGTAGTAAATTTCGCCAATTTCCCACAAATAATTGAATTATTTAGCATTAGTTGTCATTTTTTCATCATAATTCAGTTATTTAATCCAATTTAACGTTTGCAATATCCCAATTCAACAATTTAGGGCTTTTTTGAGTTTCTTAGGGTGCTGAATTGGAAATTCAATATCTTTTTTTAAGGTTTTGAAGGTGATTTGGGGAATTTGATTCTTTTGCAGGTTGATGCTGAGGAAGCTACCATTAGTGAGATTTCAAGATTATGTGATGATGCAGATGCCTTATGCGAAGTCGAAGAACAACGGTTGAAGCAACCTTTTTTTGATCTACCAATTTGGGATGGATCACCAAAAAGGCTAGTTACTTCATTACTAGAAGATTGATGGATTCAACCATGGTTCTAGTCTAACTCGGAGCTAGAAGAAAGGTTTCAAATTTATAATCTATAGAAGAAGCCTTGATCAGTAGGTAAATCTCTGTTAATCAAGAATCTGTTGTGTGATATAATTTTTTTCTTTTAGTGGCCATAGTTTGATTGATTGAATGCCAAAGGTATGAACCATGATTGATCCAATATTGGGATATTTGGTTTAGAGAATCCGCACATTGTTAGATTTAAGGAAGTAGGGTGAAACAAGTTAGTTGATTTTGTACAAGTGGTTGAATGTAATCTCAGATATTGTAAAAAATTGCTGATTTAGAGATTCTTGTTCAATCTCACAAGAATACTTTCAATTCAGTTTATCATACTCATGGTTTACATTATGTTAACGATAAGCAGAGTGATTAACTTTTAGCAGCCTTGAGTTGGCAATGTGGTTTTAGTTTTAGTATTTTTCTTTTTAGTTTTGTACTTCATGCTTCCAGATGAGTACAATTTTGTTGGTGTTTGTTCGATAATGATGGAAAATGTAAATATATTTCGCTATGAAATTGCATTTGGTCAGGTGCTTTGAGTATTCCGTGACGGTTAATGTTAGTTGGATTAAGGGGTGATTTGTTTGATAACATGTATATGAAGCTTTTTGCATCTAAAGAATATTCTTCAACTGATTTGAGTTGGAAGAAAAGTCATTTTTATTCTTCTTCAAGTGATTGCAGATGAAAGAAAAGGTTTTTTTACCATTAAAAGACGTATGTAGATTTCAAAACAGTTATTTTGATAATATAACTAATTAATCATTTATCTATGTATTAGCTATATTATAAAAACAGGACCTTGAACTTTAAAAGGCCTCAAAACACTTTATGCTGGATAGATTTTGGATCAAACTTCATTGGTTTCTTGAGTCATCAAATTCACTAAATAGTTTTGAGATCTATTACAACCGTATCATAACATTAAACATTGTTAGTAATTTATCCCTATCAGACGGCACGTTAAATATGTTTACAAACACGTCATTAACCTGCTAATAAGGAAACATAATCTGAATAAACAAAATAATAAGCAAATGTGTAGAAATTGTTGGTAGTACTTCTCAAATCAGATTCAAGACATGCAACCATAATTAATTAATTATAAACTGTAGACAATCAAAACAAAGTGTAATAACACCATCAAACCAAAAGAGTAAGAGTTACAAGTTACCATTACATATTTGATCTACAATATATGTAGGAATTTGGAGGCCTTAAAACATCAAATAACAAAATCTGAGCCTCGAGTCACATGATCATCATGATTTGTACATTGCGAAACAAAGCTATTTCAAAAGCCGGATATCGTAGCATCATTCGTTCAGTTTCTTTTTCAGGATTTAAAAATAAATAACCAAGCCAAAATGGAGACATAAATGTCCTTCGGTAGCACAAATCATTTTCAAACTTTACAACCGCTCTAACCAGCCAAAAATACTGTCTTGTGATGAAAACTGCAAGTCCTGCATGTACGTTAAAAACACAATAAATTAACTTGGTAATTTGGTGCTATTTTCATTCTGGTTTTGTAATTTGGTGCTATTTTCATCCCTCGTTATATTCCATATTTGCCACATAAGGTGTGACAGAAGGACAAAATTGGCATCAAATTACAAAACCAAGGACCAAAATGGCTAAAAAATTTACTCAAGTATCAAAATGGCAAATATGAAATATAACCACCGAGCAAAATGACACTTTACTCTAAGGGTAATAAAGTAAACTTCATTTTACATTTAAATATTAGTTGTGTGGCAGCTATTATGAAACTGATTATTATCCTAAATGATTATTTGTTCCCCAACAAACCAAATAACAAGAAACAAAATATGTACATACAAACATCAAACACAATCATAAAAACTACATGTTGCCAAATTATTGCATAGAAAAGATAGTAAACTTACAGCAAGACTGAAATCGGGTGGAGTACCCAAATCCAGATTCACAAGATCATCAAATCCAGAACCCGCGCCCCTACTGGTTCCCGGTGCACAGTCAGCATTGACTTTACGAGGTCCATTATTTCGCCTTGAGTCAGTAACAGGGTCATAAGCATCAAGATTCTCATTGCAAAACAACGAGTCATCAACTGCATCTAAATCAACCGCTTGCGAATCATCTTCCCAAACAGGTATTTCCACATTTTCTTTGATCTCATCATTTGAAGACGGAACGTATTTCTGCTCAACACACCACGCAGATTCCTAATAAAATATCAGATTAAAAAACCAGTCAGCATCGGAACATGGAATGACCAAAATACCCTTTGACTTTTATTCATTCGACTTTGACTATTCAAAGGGTACTTGGTCATTTACCCAAATGCTAGATTGGGTAACGGGTCAAATGGGTTTGGGTTGAAACTGGTCAAAGAATGTACCAACCTGTGCTGGTGATTGGATAACATGATGAATGGTGACATCATCGCAAGAAACAGTTTTTCCAGGCCTACGTGGATCAGGTGCACCAGTATTTGGAGTTCTTGGAGTACTTAAATTCATCCACGCGTCTAATTCTTCAGTTACATCATTATTATTATTATTATTATTAATATTATCCACTTTCTCGGTATCTTTTTGTGGCTGATAGAATATCTTTGCAACTACATATTCACCTTCTTTTTCATCTTCAACGGTTCCTAAATGATACTGATGCATGACCCAGTTCAACTTATACGGTTTTGAACCCCCGCCAGCTGCCCCATAAAGGACCATTATCTTCTTGCATCCAATTTGGACTCCATTCTGCATAATGGCTTTTGTCTTGCCAGTTTTATGCCAACGAACATCTTTGGTCAAATTAGATTCTTTGGTCAAACCAGATTCTTTGCAGATCTTGCGACGTTTTCTTTGACCAGTAGTGTACGCATTTGTGGTCCTATAAAAGAAATGTACCGTATTTCCATCTTTTGTAGCACCTATATTATACAAATCAAATAAATTTAAAAAAAAAATTGTCACTCACAAGTCAATGATGACACAGTTGACATTTGTAACCTTTAATTTATATTTACTATTATATTTCAGATATGAATTCAATAACAGCTTGTGTGCTTCTTATCAAATTCTAAATATATCTTCTATCTTTACTAATAAAGCTAGAGACGATGCAATCTTTTCTTGAAAGATGGTTATAGTTAAGACGTTTATTCAAAACAATATGTAACATATTTTAATAAAATCTCAACAACATAAATATATAGTTTTGTTTACAATCTCAATGCTGTTGTGGCGATTTGAAATAAGATATCAAACCATATAGTAAAATCAAGTATTAACTGATGAATTCTAAAGACTAAATTTGTAACTGTAAAATAATAATATGAGGTGTTAAAAAACGAAGTAAAAAAGTTAAGGGGTTAACGTTCTGCTCACCAGGAAGATTTTCAGGATGTTTGGAACATATTCCATCATCTACATCAAGAGTAGGGATAAATTCGTCAATAAACTGATGTGGTTTTTCATTTCCCACGTGACACTTGGCAGCGAGATGTTCTAGAAGCTCAACATCAGTGGGTTCAAATTTCACACCAATCGGAAGCCCCGGCCACTCAACTAACACCTGCAAAGTGAAACGCGTACAACGGGTCACGCTTTTACTTCCAGAAAAAGGTTTTATTTGTAGAATCAAAGTTGTAAGAGTGATTATAAAAATTGAAAATGATTTGTTAGATTTCTTACATCACTGTTATCAATCTTGTGATGACATTGTGGGCATTCGCGAATCGCACCGCAGTCTTTGATTTGATTAACCAAAGGAAGACTACAAGATTTAACCTTTCTTGCAATAGCTCTACCATCAACAATCCAACTTCTACAACATGTAAAACATAGATTATATTAGTAACAAAAACTTCTTTTAAACAAAAGATACTGATGAATCATTTAGAAAGATGAATCAGTAAGCCAAGAGCTTATGTTATTATGTATGCCTTAATGTTTGGTGTCCACTAATTTGATTAAGAACACATATATTAGCAGTAATCAACACAAATACACCTAAATATCATTTACTGAATCTACAAATATGGATCGAAACGTATAATAACTAATTGTACTGAATCTGATAAGAAAATGGAAATTATATCACACAGAGAGCTCAAAAACACGAAATTCCTTTTTGTATAAAGCCAAACGAAATGATAAAGTTACATCCTTTTTTTCTAAATGAAAGTATTATCAACGATCACATAAAAGTAGAAGCAGCTGGTATATACATAGTCAAACATACACAAACACGTTTAAATTTCATTTCAGTTAGCTGGATACGAAATATCCCCAAATAAGAAGCTAACCCGTTAATACTGGATTCATTCGCCATCACATAGATAGATAATCGCATACAGAGAAAGAGGAAACCAACAGGGAGTTAACGGAAAGGAATCAATCGACCAAACCCTAGAAATATAATCGCAGATGACGATCGGAAATGCAACTTTTGCGACCAGAAAAACCCTCGAGAAAACGACGAAGAAAGAGAGAAATCAAAAGGCTTCTAGCAACAGTAACAAGAAATCACTAACCTCGCCATCATATGAAGGTAAAATCGACGCTAGATCATTCAACATTTGACAGAGAAAGAAGGTGCTGCTGACGGTGACGATGAGTGTTCCAATGGGTGAAAATATATCGCAATTTCCCCTCTTCTTCTCGACCGAAGCAAGTAATGTAGTGAAGGAGAGAGAGTGAGCGCGTGTATGCTGTATGCGCGTGAGAGTGGAAAAAGACATATACGAGCGGGAAATTATAGATGTGGTTCCGTTACCAGAGGTACGTTTAACCGAGCCTCAGGTCTGGTTATGTCTTGTGTTTATTATCCGTGGTTTTGACAATTTTTTTATAATTATAAAATCTTTATTATATATATTTTTAAAATATAAACTTTTACATTCATAACAACAAATTATTTTGTTTCTTATTTTTTATATTTCACTCTTTACTAAATGACGTATTACTTCTAATTATTTAGAAACCTAGTAAACAGTAGTAAAACTTTATTTAGAGTTTTCTATAAGACAGTAATTTTAATTAACTAATTTGTTGGTAGAAAAATATCAAACCTAATAGAAAAACCTAAAAACTAAAACCTTTGGGATAGTTTTTGAGTTAAAAACTTTCACATGTTTTGAAACTTGTATGGTATTATGTGATGTTTGTCTATTTTTGAGAAAATGATCTTAAACTTATTTACTCGTATCAAAACCAAAAGTATCGATATAGGACATAGTCCTAAACGTGATAAATGATATTTGAAAATTGTTAGAAACTCGATAATATTTAAAATAATATATAATTGTTATAAGAGTTAAGATGTTGATGATGTTCTTTCTTATATTTGGTGTTTGCTAGCTCTTGGCTAATATCTTAAATACATCTTAGTTATGTTTAAATGAAGTTATCGTCTTTCCAAAAAATAAGTTGTTGATTATATATGTTATGGTGAGTGAATGATGAGAAGTACAGAGTGTCATATAGGCGTCAAGTAGGCAAAATCAACACTAGCTCGATTGTGTTATGATGAGTAAGTGTAGAGTGTGAGAGTAGTTCTCCACCAAGTAATTAATATCAATTATTTTTAAACATTTACTCATTAAATGAAAATAAAAAGATTAATCGAGAGTTTTGAATCATTAATATAAATGATGTGGTGTGGGTGGAGTTTTCTAGAACCATAAAACATTGCTTTACGATGGTTTTTAAAGTGAGTTCTACATATAATAGTTATTTGTGACAAGATCATATAGTTGATACATACCCTCAAAAAATGGTCGAACAAAACAAATAAAGAGTAACCAGAGTAACGAGAATCGAATATGAGTAGAATTAAAATTTGTCCCATACAAAAAATCATCTATAATTACTAATATTATTATAATATGATTAACATTTTACCAAGCCTAAATCCGAACCTATTATGTTGTAAACACTAGAACCAACATCTGCTTGGAGAGGCGCAGGAAGCATTAAGTTTTGGTGGGACCGAGAAGTCAACTTCTTCCCCAAGGAATGTACATGGAAACCATTACACAAAGCGTACCCCCTCAACTTCTATCAAATTACACAAATCACCCCAGATTAATTAAGTTCATCAGTAATTCAGAGGGTTCGAAAATACCTTTTTTCCACCTTTCTATATTATAAGCGAGTAAGCAACCCTTTATTTTTTATAATATTATAAGAAACTCAAATTTATAGATCGAACTTTTTTACGAGCCAAAAAGAGACATCGTGTTCTTTCAATATTTGCATAAAAAATAATTGTTACTTTACAAGATAAGTTGCTCGAAAAGCACATGAAAATTAATTAATTAATTAATTATAAAACCCTACAACTTCTCCATCAAAGCTACCACAAAGTTGTAATACTTTAATTCTTCTGCATCTTGCTCCAATTTTAACTGTAACATACAGATTATATGTTCCAAAATCTCATTCCACCATTAACAACACTGAGAAAAACAGGAGAATATACTTCTATTGGTGTTTTCCATAGATGTTTTTGGTATTCCATCATTTGATTCATCTGTTTTTGCAATTAAAGTACTTGTACCCGGAGAATCCGGTGAAAAAACCGCGTTTTGAGTAGCAAAAATCCTCGGTGGAATAGCTGTGGGCCGGGGTTCGGGTGGTGACCTGGCGGATAAGTAATTATGCAACATTTGTATAATTTGAGTGAAATTTGGTCGCGCGTTTGGATCTTCTTTCCAACAAGACGTCACTATTAAAGCTAAATCTTCAGGGATGTCATCAGCACTCGGTCTCACGTTCTACATTACAAAACACATACAAATCAATGGTTGAGATCAAATCGTCAAACGTATCAAAGTTGAGGAAATCTTAAACCAAAATGATCAACGTAATAAACTGTTTAACGACAGGATATAAATCGTGTCTAAACAGTTTACACACCGTTAACATGTTAATGACTTGTTTAACCTGTTTATATTTCTTAAATTTTTTTAAATAATCTATACTGTATAATAAATCAAAGTTTTAAAGTGACACAAGTCATGATTCTAGGCTCATTAATCTTGTGTTTTCCCGCCTATCTCTCTTATTAAATGCATGTTTCATCTTTAGAAGAATAATGTTAATTGAGAATTATTATATTTATACCTTTTTAGACACACTTCATTAGGAGTTATTATAATACATAGTTACTATAATAGATTTTGCTAAAAATTATCATTTTTTAAAAACAGTCTTTTCAAAAAGAAAAATATTTAGAAAATCAAAATTTTAAAAAAGTAAAAGTCAAAAGAAATATATTATTTTAATACTTAAAATAATAACTTACACTCGATTTAATATATTATCACAAACAATAATTTTAGAATTTGAAAATTTTCAGTACCTACCATTTAAAGTTTTTAAAAACGGGATATTAACCTAGTTAAATATATATGGACTTTTGTTTCAAATATGTTAAACCTGTTAACGACCAATTAACAACCTGTTTATGTGTGAATTAAGACTTTTATGGACTCCAAACAGGTCTTATCGTGTAACCTGTTTTCAAAAAGGTTTGCGTTTGTGTTTCCAAAAAATGACACGATTATCGTGTCATGTTTGCGTCTAGCATATGTCGTGTTCGTGTCTAACCTGTTACAACATCCCTACTTCTCTCATATGTATAAATTTTAATAATATAATTAAAAATAATAAATAATACCTTAAAAGCAGCAGCATAAGCTGCCTGAAGATTTGACATTCCCTCAAATGGTAACTTATTGTGTATAAGTTCCCACAATACAATCGCAAAACTATACGCATCAACTTTATGATTATAATGTTTTTTCTCACCATGCCTCAGTGTTACAGTGCTGTAAAGCTACAATCACATAACAAATCTTGGGTATTAATTGCAAAAAAAAAATAATAATAATAATTCAAAAGTGATTAATAATTTAACCACCTCTGGGGCCATCCAACGATATGTTCCAGTTTCAGCAGTCATCATTTCGGTTAATGATTCTTCTCTTGCCAAACCAAAATCAGCAAGTTTCACAATCTTGTGGTCTGCTGTTAGCAGCAAGTTTTCTGAAATTAATAATAAAGTAAAACAGTCATATAAATTATCCGCCTCTGATGACATTGATGACATACTAGTACCAATTATGGCCTATGATTGATGATTTAAATGATTCCAACTCACCTGGTTTTAAGTCACGGTGAATGATTCCATGTGAGTGTAAACATTCCATTGCACGCGCTATATCAAGTGCAAAACTTATAGCAATACGCGTATCCAATCCTCTTGGTCTCATATTTACCAAATATTTTCTTAATGTTCCACCGGTAAGAAGCTCGGTTACTATGACCATGATTGGTTCCTTACATGCTCCGATAAACTGTGATTAATTATTTAATTATATGTAGTGTTGTTAAATAAAGATGGACAATACTTAAAGATATTGTATTGATCATATCAGCTTATAAATATATTACCTTTACTAAGTTCTTGTGTTGTACTTTAGACAACATTGCAACTTCTCTAACAAATCTGCCTTCAATCTTTGCAATGTTCTCAGGCGTATCGCCTTTGTTCACAATTTTAACTGCAACATTCTTGTTTTTATACCTGAGAAAATGCACAAATCAACAAGAAAAAAAAAACAAAATCAGCTTTGAAAACTCGAAAACACTTGCTGAGTTGCTGATCCCTGCTAAAAATACAAGTTGAGTAACTTAGCAAGCAGATGCATCAAATTCAAGTACAATATATTCATAATTCCAATCAATTACAAGCTAATACGAAACTGTGAGCTTTGATTACTCAAAAGATTAAAAATTTAAGACTAATACACAGAAATCTAACATAAATTCTACTCACTTGCCCTCATAAACCTTGGCATGTGCACCCTCACCGATCTTTGGACCAACAAAAAGAAGTTTCGGATCAATCAACCATTTGGCTTCCAAACTAAACTCACCTCCTGAATAAAACCCATTTCCAGATCCCATTTCTGCAAAACCTCGTTGAGGACTTTTCACAAACACCTTACACGCAAATTTTCAAAATAGCATTTTTACGTTAGACCCGCAAAATAAGGATCAATATCACCTAAAGAAGTCCACGCGTTTCAGCGTCAATGGCGGAGAATCACAATCGAGTCAAGATCGGTGACATAATTAGAAACTTCAAATCAAATCGAATCAAATCAGATTACCTAAGCCAGGACACTTAAACCCATTACAGAAATTTGTTGAATCAGAACATATACATATTAATGTTTGGTTGCTGAAAACAACCAGTTTTAGGTCAGATTACAAAGGAGAAGTGGTTAAAGAATCTGAAATTAAAGAACAACCCAGATGGGAGATTGAAGTTGAGAGAATGCATTAAGGTTTTAGGCATTATCTGAGGATGATCAGCAGATATTAAAGGAGGGGAATTGGGGTTGGGGGGTCTGTGTCGGACAAACGAGTGTGTGAATTATTTGAAGTCATTAAAAATAATTAGGTGAGAAAAGGGCAAAGTTGATGGGGTTAACATGGAAGATTTTGGGTTATGTGACACGTGGCTTTTAATTTATTTGAGAGTTAATTACATCTTCGTGGTTGACTGAAGCTCGTAAGCCGTTAATTAATAATTACATCACCATCGCATGAGGCATGACCACCGCCAGTAGGGGCGATGTTTTAATATCACCGTCTTCAATTCATATACCAGGTTAGTTTTCGTGTAACGGATTGAATAAGAGTTACAACGTAAATTAAAGACAAATGTTTATAATAAGATAATGTAATTTTCAAAAACAAAGAGCTAACAACGGTTAATAAACCTTCAAATTTATACTATTTTACGTAATTGAGTTGAAAAACACATAGAAAACGATATGTTACATGCACCATGTATAGAATTGGAAATATAATATGTTTAAAAGGTTTTCAAGATTGAAGGTTTAGATTTGATATGTGATTTAAAAAGTTTAAATATTATAATCTAAATATGTAATCGATATTAAACTGTTTTCGATAAACTTCTACAAAATGAGCTATTTGAGAAATTAAATATGATTTTAAAACTGAAAAACTTATTAAACAGTATTAATAATTAATTATGAAAAATAAGTAATAAGAAATCAATATAATTTTAGTTGAAATTTAAAATTTAAATTTAAACAACTTTGTGAAAAACAGTTGTATATATGGTATCACACATAATTTATTTGTTGTAATTAAAACCATTAATTAACTTTACATAATTAAAATTTTAACAAAATCAGAGAATTAAATGGTGATGACAAGTGTCAGTGTGAGGTTAGAAGCTCCAGAATTAAGACAAGTATCATTTGAGATTTTCTTTTGTTAGTATAAGAAGATTATAATAGTCCTCAAATTTACAACTTTTAGAATTTAGTATTCGAATATGTGACTTTAACCAAACTCATATGAACCATTTGTATAATTGACTTTTTAAACGAACCACACACCATAAGGACCAAGTATTTGACTCTTACATAATATCCTCTCGTAATTTTATTTCTTAAACTTTATAAATATTTTTAAGCAATGAATTATATATATTTCATTAACGCTTAAATCCATTACTATTCTCATAAAAGTTATTGAGATGTTATATGTTAAATAGTGTAGTTCTCTCACAAACTGAGGTTTGGATTCTTTGATGTGTAATTTTTGTAGTGTTAGTAATGACAATAATAAGTACCAATTAAAAAAGATAAAAAACTTAAATCCATTACTTTATATGACAATTTACATTTCTTTCCCAGCTACACATGATTATTTTTGTTGCATATTTCTATGAGGTTTTTGCTTATTCTTATTTTAAATTGGTTTTATGTTTGAATAATTAAATGTGATCCTTTAACGAGTGGTTTACATAATACACACCTTAATATATAATATATATATAATGTAACAATTTAGATATGTTCAAATTCACTTACATATTAAGGCGTTTATTTCATACGCAATATTACAAGAATCGGATATATTATGGCGTTTACTCCTTTTAGTGATTTTTTTAAGTATAGTAATGTACACATTTGCATGTAATACACACACATGTGCATATTATTTCCTTTGTATAATACATAACACAATGATTATTTTAATTCTTGTCGTTCTCTAACATATTATTGATTTTGCAAATAACGCTTATTCTGTGTCTGTGTGTACATATTATAATAGCGGGCATATTTGAAGAGGAAGAAGATATAGAAATAATAGATGGATAAGAGAGACTATGGAGTGGGTCGAATATCGGGCATATTTTGGATGAGCTTTTTTTAAAGCTTGAATAAGATTCCAGATCATGCACATGTGGATCGAATCATTATGTTGTTTGGATACCTAAAATTATGAGCCAATTTTAAAAGATTAAAAGCTCTCAATGATAACTTTGTAGGGTACGATGCAAGAAAAATACAATAATCAATAAACAGAAAACGTCAACTTACATGGTTTTGTCGATTTGACATGTCTACCGACTTATTGAAGCTCACTTAATGGTCATCTTACCTCACACTACGAACGGATAAGTCTTCCATTCGATAGAACTGTTGAAAGTATGGTAATTTGGTACTCGTCTGCTCCATATGAGAAGAAACCTGGTGGAATCAGTAAAACTCATCCGTTCAACATGGAGACCTATCCCATCTTCGAGCTCTAACCCTCACTAGTACAGAAATCAAGTTTTGATGCGGTCGTATTTTTTGCTTTGGGCAGTAACATAGGGAAACCGCTTTAAAACACAAAATTACGGTGAACTTATCAAAGATATAGGGCGGTCCTCTTTCCACCGCTTCAAATATGCCAGTTTAGGGCGGCCGGTCTTCCACCGCTTCAAAACTTCAGAAGACACGACTTGGGACTTAAGTAAATATAAAATTAAGACGTATATGTTTACTCGACACTAATCTTTTTAGTTTTATATTTTGGTTAACTTTTATATGTAGTGACAAAATCATGCTCAAAATTACGCATGTCCAGCTTTGTTGATGCAACTTTTTTGAAGCAGGTCTGTGTTTTACGAATTTGACATCTCTGCTTCTTCATAGTTAACTAATTCATTGGGTAAAGAGCTTATAGCTTAACGGTATAAGAAAGTTGAGAGATTTAAGCTTTAGACTCAAAGGTATTAGGTTTAAATCCTAATCCTCCCAACAAGAGGTTTACTTAAAGGCGTAGCCCAAGTATGTGAGTCTCCTCCTGAATTGGTGAGATATAGGCGGTGACGCGATGTGACTGATGTAAGATTCCCTTCGGGGACGTGTCAGTCAATCGACTGTTGCCGTTCAAAAAAAATTAATTCACTGGGTATAAGGGGAAGATTAAAATTAGACTCACTCAATCGTTCGAGAACAAAAAGCCATCACTGAAGTGAACTCAAAATATTTCTCATTATTCATACGTTATTATTTTTTAAACAATTTTCATGATGGAATCACAATTTTTTCTATATTTAATACGAGTATATAATGAAACTATACTAAAAAAGAAGAAATTTTGCGTCATAAAATGTTAGTATGCTAGTAATTAACTAAATGTATTTCTTAGAAATCATATTCGCGTTTGCAAAAATGAATTATTCAGTTTTTCTTTGTTTTTTCCATCAATTTATGTATACTGCATATATGTGCATATGTAGTATGACGTATTGCAGTTATACCATACATATGCAGTATGATGATAATTAATATATATTACTAGTTTCAGCTAGTTTATGCGTTTTTTATAAGTATTTCATCAGTGTTTTTTTTTTTAATGTATTTATGTATATTGCAAGTAACATATATGTAATATACTACAATTTGTGACTCAATTTTTGTTAATATTGTTTCATTATATTCGTATTAAAGATACAAAAATTTATGGTTATGATGCTATAGAGGATAGTAAGTAAAACGAATAAAACTCACCCGGGAAACTTAAAAATGGACCGACCCACGATCCGGGGATTCAAGTAGGTCCGCGACTTGTGAATTAATGAGGGAGCCGGACCATTGAGAAACATCTTTCATTCAATGACATACAACTGTTGATATGCTTCTAGTTGAGAAACATCCTTCATCAATAAAGACAAACGGTTGACATGCTTTTCTCATGAACAGTCTCCAGCGAAGAAAACAACTACAAATACCGAATTCACAAATAAGAAAAGAGAGACACAGAATTTCCAGAGAAAATATAGCAAAAAGAGTAGAGTTTGGAGAGTAATTGTATTGTGATTCCACATTTACGTGAAATAGAAAGCTACACATTAGTTTTCTGTTTTTTCAGATGCAAAATGAGTTTTCGCATAAAGAGTGGTTTTTTTATTAACCACCCTTTGGGTATAATTGTTTAGTGTGCTAATTATCTCAATCATATCTCATTACCCAAAAAATATTTCTACAATTGATATAATAAACATATAGATTTTTGTATACTTTTTGATAATAGTTTCTGGTGAGCTACATTATTTTTACTAGAAAAACTTGTGCCGGATTCCAACACAATTATAAGATATTTTAAAATATGGCATGATCTGGTTCAAACTCTGATCATATCCAATTTCCAATGGATGGTTATAATGGTTCATCTAGGAGAAAACTCTAAAACTATGATTTTAAATCTTTTTCAAACCAATCATGTACAAATTTAAGAAATTAGGCAACCAGTGGATATAGAAGAGATCATGACTATCAAATAAATTGTAATACAAAACTTGTTCACAAATTCAAAGCTGTTACAAGAAATAAGCCTTTATAGTTGGACTTCAACGGCTCAATTACTTTCGAAAGGAAACCAATCCGATGATGATGGAAAGACAACTGTAATTGAGTTGTGATTGAAAATTTAGATGATGAAGCAACCCAAAAATAATAAAATGTGGCTTCTGAAACAACAATAAAATGGACTCTGGTAGATTAGGCTCCAGCCCAAACAAAGAGAAGCCCAAGAGAAGAACCATCTAGCATTTTGATCTAAAAACCAAACAAGCCCACTACAATACAAACATAAATAAGAATTAGGATATTGTGTTACTTCTAAATTGTTATGCCATCACTACTTTATCTTCTTCACAACTATGAAAATGCTACTTTCTCATCGGTAGCCTAATGACCTGCTTTTGATTGAAGATTGCATGATAAAGAATTTAAAATTGGTGATTCTTTATATTGTTGATTATAAATTTCTAAACTTTATTGGGATACTACTTCATAGTTTTCTGTCAAAAAATTATAAAGAAGATGATAAATGTTTTATCATTTCCGTAAAATTGTAACTATATTATTTATGGATTGTTATAGCACACACTCGTAGTTGGCAAGCAAGCACAAACTGATTTGGCGTCTAAATGAATTATGTGTTTGGCAATTTAGCTATAAGTTATGTATCTCTTTTCTATGTTCCCACTAGTATCATCATATGATTTATTATATACTTATATCACAAAAAAACATAGATTCATATTTTTGGACTCAATGTAAATAATAAACTTGTATCACATCATCAACGGGGAAAGATTAAATATGAAAACATTTTTTCTAACAATAGAAATCAATGAAATATTGACATGTGACATGATACATAAAAAGGAGGAAGGATATATTTGGTATAAAAAAGCCAATACGAAAAAATTCTAGTACATAATAATCTAATACAAAGAATCAAGTACAAAAAATTAGTACAAAAAAGCTTACAAAATAAGATTTTTCCCTAAGTTTTTTTTTTTTTTTTTTTTTTACTTTTTTTCATAATATAGAGGGCGGGCCTTGGAGCAACTGGTAAGGTTGCTGCTTTGTGACCTTGAGGTCATGGGTTCAAGCCGTGGGAAACAGCCTCTTGCACAAAAAGTGCAGGGTAAGGCTGCGTACATCAGATCGCTAAGCGATCCGGCCCCTCCCCGGACCCTGAGCAGAGCGGGAGCTAAGTCAAGCACCGGGTACGCCCCCTTTTTTTTTTACTTTTTTTTCATAATATGATTTTTTGTAAAAAAAATCTAGTACAATAAATTGTCATTTTAGTTACTTTGATGTTTGCAAATTTTCGTTGTCATTCTCAATTTTTTATTTATTTTAACCATTTTCATCCAATCACCACCAATCTTAGGCGACCACCACCACCAACCTCCTCCAACACCACCACCAATCCTTGTTGTCTTCCTACCTCCACCAAACGTCGATAGCTCACACCTGCTAAATGTCGCCAGTTTGGTCAGAAAGAAGATGGTGGGCAACGACGGTGGTGGTGTGGCCGTCACGGTGGTGTTTGTTGGTGGCGGTGTGCCTGTCGCAGAGATGGCCGATGGTGGGAAGGTGTTTCCGCAAGAATTTTTCGAGATTCTGACGGCGGTGGTGGGTAGGCGGCGGTGGTGGCCTGCCTCCTTTCCTAGTGTTTTTCTGTGGTGGATATTGGTGAAGATGGCAAAAAAAAAGTAAAATTGTCCTATGATGAAATTATTCATGACTTAAGGAAAATTAAACGGTTGAAGTTAACATAATAGACGAAAATAACAACCTTAAGGTCCAAATGAGGAAAACTTTTGGAAGAAACTCTTAAAAGTGCTCAACTAAATCGACTAAAATCACAACTTAATTACACATTTCATTATAAGATTGTGGTTTCTATCTTCTTTGTTTGGACTCTACGATTAACTCATTAACATGTGATTGTGTATGATTTTTCTATTGTTAGTACTTATAATAAAAATTATGTGTTGAAATCTCCAATTGGTGTCATTCCAAATAGACTCTTATTAATAAAGGAGGGTTTTTATGGCCACGTGGCATTTAATGGAGCTCGCATTTTCCCGCTCAAGGCTTTGTCAAGTGATTTCATTTCCATTGATCGGATTTCTTTTGTAGCTTTCTCATTAGTACACCACAATCTCAGAGAAACCCTAAATACGCATCCTTTCATCTTCAAATCTATGATTCCACTTCTTCTTTAAATCTATGACTCAAGCATAGGAAACCCTAATGGGGAAAGCGATTGATCGTATTTTCCCCTGACTCATCATCTCCAACCATCGTCTTCAATCATTTTCTGGAATCCAAGTTAGTTTTTTCATCATGTCAATTTCTTCATTTGACGTTGAATTTTAGGGTTTGAACAGGAAGTCTTGATATGGAATCCAGTTAATTATGAACGAAATGAGTTCACAATAAACAAGTCGTCATTTTTTAACATCCA
This sequence comes from Stevia rebaudiana, assembly GCA_009936405.2. Classification (NCBI taxonomy): domain Eukaryota; kingdom Viridiplantae; phylum Streptophyta; class Magnoliopsida; order Asterales; family Asteraceae; genus Stevia; species Stevia rebaudiana. The sequence goes on from WOUH02000009.1 coordinate 7,682,489, forward strand.
CATTATGTCTCCTCGAATGAGTGCATGTATATGTAGTTCTTTTCTTTAATTTGCTTTTAACATTCTGGTTTTGACATCTAAGTGTATCAGGAATTTTTTTCTTTGAAGTCTTAAGCTATGCATTTTTTGTGATTGATTTTTACCATGATATATACTCTTGCAATTATTGAATCCTTATCTGAAATTGATATTGAATTGTTAATAGATTTCAAAAGGGGATTTAATTGGTATGTAATGGATGCAAGATTTATTCCAAATCCACATTAATATTGCAAAAAAGTTGAACTTGAATACTGATTTTGATCCGATATCAACAAATTTAAAATATCTTAAAATTTGTTTTCGTAAAGATAAAATGATTTATTTTCAATTTTGTATTATAAGTTTGTATAGCATGTAAACTATGGTGGCCCATCACTAAGTCTTTATCATTAGGTTTCTTAACAAACAAGTTACTTGAAGATGCAGAGGCTTACACAAAGCACGTTGCTGATATGAATTATATCACTCAATCAAGATATAAGTTTTACAACTCATTACTTTTAATCCACCATGTATAAGTAAGATTTTAATAATTGACATCATTCATATTGTTCATTTGATAGTGCTGAACAAGTAACACAACATGAAGATCTTAAGATCATATATTCATATTCAACGAAGGAGCTAAAGGAAGGAAAGAAATATATAACAAGCTAGATCATATGTTTAGACTTTAGAGGTTGATATATGAGTTTGTACAGCATTGTAATCTTTAATTACTTTAATCCATGTGGTTGGTTCTCAAAGTAAGTAATATTCTTATTAATAGATCATATGTTTGACAAAAACCAATTTATAAACCTATGAAGAAGTAATTAGTGGTATTGTGTGATTGGTATCTAAGATTATTCAGGCTTAAGTAATTAAATATTCAACATTTTGCTTTACATATTATGTTCATGAATTAGAAAAATACTTATTTTTATTGTAGTGATTATGATCTTAAAAATCTAGACTTCAAAGAAGACCATAATCTAAAGCTCTTAAGCTGGTGGATGCACTTTTAAGGTAAAAATTTAAGCTATTGCCTTTCTGTATCATTACCTTATATCAAAACATATTGAATTATTTTTTAACCTACAGTTTATTGTGGAATTTGATATGCATACAAAAATAATGTTTTAAATCCTGCAACCTACCTTTTGGATTTCCAAACTTTGTAAAATTATGATTTCACTTGGTAGCTTTTTACACGTATGAAGTTTCATCCACTTCAAATTTAAGTTTATGTTATTTCTGGCAGTTTTGTGCCTTTTCCAAGTCAAGATTGAGAGATTGCAGACCCAACTTTGCAGTTCAGGTAAAAAATATATTCAGTTTAGTCAATAGTATAAAGGTAGTTATATACATAGTTTCGAACTTCAAATGATTATTCACAAATCGAATTTTGTTTACTTTTTTTTTCAATTTAACAGTAAAACCAAGTTGTTCAATTTAATAGTAAAAAAGGTAGTTACTTTTTTTTTTTATCAATAGTTTAACCGAGTGATCATGTGGAGGCATTAGAAGCACAACCAGTAATACCAAGTTGTTCTTTATTGATGCATTACAACACTGGGATGCAATGTTTTTATGTGAAGGTCAATGATGACATGTATCTAAATATAGGTATGTAATCTAATAAATATATTACAAGTCATCATTGACCTTCAGATAAGAGTTAAATTGTTTTGCTACCTCAAGGTATTGCGTTGAAAATTAATAACATTTTTTTCATCTATGCTCTTTTAACTTTGTTCGTTTCAACTTGTAGTTTTATTTTTGACGAGAATATATATGAACCAACCATTCTTTTGTCTAATTAATGTTGTCTGGTGTTTTGGTCATTAGGATGCAAAAAATATCAGTAAAGGAGTATGAGTTAGATGAAAAGAAGATGGCTATTACTTAAATGTAACAAAATGAAATGGTAAATGCAAAGGGAGGAATGGAATGATTCAATAGTTCAGTGACTTCAATTTGAGACTAGAGAAATGTATCATAAACTTTTGATTTGGTAATAATTATAAACTTAAACCTTTAACTAAAACTTTATTTGATATATGTTGTTAAATCAACCATGTGATACACCGGTATTAACCTAGTAGCCTTATAGGGGAGGGTTCAAATGAAACCCACTAAAATTGATGAAAAATGTGAAAACTATTACCAACCAAGCATTTTTTAAATTTTTTTTTTCATAACCTATATATATATATATATGATTAGCAATGTAAAAACCAAAAAAAATTAAGAAACATATATGCATATCACGTTTTTACATATATGTAGACATTCGATGTACATATATCTAACATAAAAGTTATACATATATAAAAAGCGTGAGTTACATACTTTTTTTAATATTTTATTTTATATTTATATTTAAAACTTATAATTAAAAGTAATGAATTTTATTTTTTTCAAACAAATTATTTAGCTGGTAGTAGTTTTCACGGTTTTTTTGAATTTTAGTGGTTTTCATTTGATCCCCATCCTAGCCTTATATATCTAGTGCATCTGGTACAACAGCCTTTTAAACAACTAATTTTGATTTTTAACTCATGATTCTACATAGTTGACAAATAAATTCAAAAGTATATGGTCCATGCAAGCACTAAACCTAGTATTAGATTTAATACTGTTTAATCTTATTTTTAGAACTACTCAACAATCTTTCAAACACAACCATGTGGCATGTGAAACAATAAGAGCATATATTATAGCATTTCTAACATATCAAAACTGACGGCATTAACCTCTAGATTTAATTATTTTAACTCAAGGATGTGAGTATCTACTTGATTGCTTCTGCACGCACCTAACAGGCCCTTTTCAAGGCTGTTTCACAGCCCTGAAACAGCCGATGTGCAGCCCTGTTTCAGTCTATTTATGGCGCCATTGTCCCGTTTAAAATTCCCTTTTTACCCTTTTATGCCGCAGGAAGTTAAAGCCACTATTCCACGCGAATAGTGGTTCATTTGTGCTGATTTTTCAGCCCACTTGCAGCCATATCAGTAAGTTATTTACTTAGTTTTTAAGTGGTCCTTAGTGACTCGTAAGAACAACACAAAAGACTAAACCGTTAGGGTTCCCATAATGCTAAATTGAACAGAAAAAGAGAACAAATGAAACCAAATGTTAAAAACAAAGAACATACATCGCAATCATAACAAATTCAACCAACAATCACGAAGATTGAACAGGGATGGGTTCAGGTCAGGAATAGACAATTTAAAAAATAGTCATTTTGGGTCGGGTCATGAGTCATGACGGGTCAGTGCAAAAACCATAAGAGCTTATGTTTACTAAAAAAGATGGAGATTCGAACCAGCAACATCTAAAAGAACAAAAATCATCTTGACCAACTCAGCCAACAGACAAATGAACTAATAGTTCAAAATATTAACACATAAAACCTAAAATAATTCTATTGTTCACCACTTTCATATTTGTATAGTAGATATAAAATGAAAACAACATCCAGTCATGAATCCATCAACAGAGTTAGAAAATGGTTCAGTTATATATAAACATTCATACAATTTGAAGGCAAACATTTCAT
>WOUH02000009.1:7708282-7729120 GCA_009936405.2 Stevia rebaudiana
CACGTTAGTGTTGACGGTCCAGTTTGGTGGAGGACTTTCATGTGATAATGATAACACTTATGTAATAACGGATAGTCCTTGTGTCAAGGATTCATTTTATATGTATATATAATCTCCCCCGTATATAATAAAACAAGTAAATGACAAAAAGGGCTATGAACTCACCTCACAAGCAGCACAACGGCTATAATAAGAGAATAAGCGAAACGAGAAATCTGACGGATGAAACGACTGCTACAGCATGAAAACATATCTCCGTGCGTATACCAAACGTTTCTAGCGGACCTGAATCTTTTGTAGGTAGCTAGGAGTGTTTTAAAGTGTTTGAGAAAAGTCGGGATCAAAGAAAACGCGTAAAATCCTTTCCACCCGAAATGAACCTTATATAGCCTCTGCCAGGGATCCCACGTGTGGCGCGCGGATCCTGGCCCGTAAAAGGCACGTGGCACGTGGCCTATGGCAGTTTCGCGTGTCTCCGTAGCATGCCACTTGGCATGCTGACTCAGCCACCCAGCTGCCACGTGGCAGATGACTCAGCCAGCTCTTGTCCCCGTCATCATCCACGTGTCGTGGCCTCGTGCCACGTGTCGTGGTGATTCGCACTCGCTTTTAGGCGCGACTGGGTAACTTCAAACGCGATTTCCCGCTTCGTTCGGACAACATTTCTCGCGTGGTTTTTCGCCTACGTTCACGATTTTCAATTTCCTATCTAACACCATTGGTTTCATCTTCAAAGGAGTTAGTGAAATTTAGGGCCTATGAGTGCTTGCATTGTTTTGCGTGTAACTTTCATACCGTCGCCCGAATTGAAATTCCGCTTACACTCAAATAAATTAAAATAGGATTTCTAATGTAATAGTAATCTTTATTTCACATAATTACTGAATTACATTATGGTAATAACCAGATTACAAATAGTACAAGGTTGGAATCGGATCATAACCGGACTGGAAAACCGCAGTTGTTATAGTATAGATTAGTAAGCTAACGTAGGTATGAAAATATGAGATGTAGACAACATTACATTTACCTCGTATGAATAAAGGGGTTGCTTCCAATGAGACCACCAACTCATGATGTTTAATTAATCATCTACTAATCTAACGCTTTTAACATTATTTTTACAAAATAAAGTAAAATAATGTTAAAATAGTACAGTTTTACTTTTGTCTCTCGATGCCCCCCATATATATATATTATATACGCACACCAAAAGAAACAAGACGTGTCTTTAATAAAATATATGATATGCGTGGTTCATAAATTCTTTGAAATTAAATTTTTTGTCATTCAATTATAGTTGGATTATACAATTAGAGATTAAAAAAAATATTATGACTCCTTTGTTGAAATTTTTTTAATAAGAGAGCATCTTACGTTTTAGCCTATCATGTTTGGACTATGTCGAAGGTCGACTCCTCAACTGTCGTGAGACTGTTCCCGGGAACCGAATGAAATTTATAAACCCTCAGTTAAAGCACCGATTCAACCATTCACTTTTATGTCATTTAAACTTACACAAGCGGAATTTAAACATGCATTTCACTATAGAGGACATGCCTCTTACCACTTAGACCAATGGTTTTGAATAGAGTTAATTTCCTTTTTCATCCTTGGGGTTTGTTTGAAATTGAAGTATAATAAAATCTTTGAGTTAGGTGCGGTGCGGATCTTGATTCTCTTAATGTCTATGGTTCAATACCGAGTGGAGACGTTTAATTACGAAGTAGATGATATTAACATCTAACCACTAGCAGCCCATTAAAAGAATACATGTATCTTTAATATAACATTTGAAACAAATTATATGACATTTATACATTAATACATGCGTGTCATAAATTCTTTAATTTCTTCATATTTAAATCCATCATAAATATTTATCTTTAATATAATTTATGACATTAATATTTGCGTGATTCATAAATATCTGAGACTGGAAATTTTATCATGAAAAGCTAAAGTCATAGTTAAACTATAGACATGGAGATAATTGTTTCTCTAATTTCCAAATATATAAACAAAGTTTATTAAAAAAACACTTCAGTTTCTTCATATTTAAATTCCATTACATATTCACAGAATCAGATAACCTTTTATATTAGAGTCTTTAAAAGAAAGGAAAGGACTCATAAAATAAGAAGTTAGTATTGAATTAGTTTATGGGCAAATATAATGAAAAACCAACTAACTTTTTGTTTTTTCTTACAAAAGTCCACCTCATAATATTGTGCATGTAAAAGTCCCTTCACATATCAATTTTGAACAAAATTGTGACAACCTATAATTATGTGACAATGTTCATTCTATAAAATTCGTGTAAACTTTTTAAAATTATTGGAAGGTCCAAAGCACATTTATTTTATTTTTTCAGAACTTTTGTTTGGTTCCCATGTCTCAAATAAAAATAGTATTTTTCTAAATGAATTTATTAGTAAGTTTAAGTTAGTTCAGTTCTTTGATATTGCTATATGTTAGGTGGACCTTACGGGTTAGTGTAAAATCTAACTCAAACCAATTTTGAATGCCAATATGTTCAATAAATTTTATACTTTACATTATTTTAAAGTTTTAACAATGAAATTTTCAAAATTGATTTAACTATATGTGCCAGGTAATTGTATATGTTTTGAGACAAAAATAGGGCAGAAATATATAAAATCGTGCAACAGATGATGAAAGTAACATATTATTATTATTATTATCTAGTAACATAAATATTTAAATCACACTAACATTTGAGCTAATACTTCTATTTTAAATCCTCGTTAGTCGTCACTAACTAGTTTTTTTTATTACATGTTTAACTAAAAAATAAAACAAATATGTAAAAGTTTATTTTCAATTTTTAATAGTTTTATTTGATTTTAATTAAATACAGTTTATTTTCAATGTTCAATAAATAGGTAATTATAGGTTGTCACAATTTTGTTCAAGTTTAACATGTGGAGAGAATTTTAGGTGCAAAAAGTTGTGGGAGGACTTTTGTAGGAAAAAACAAAAAGTAAGTTGGTTTTTCATGGTATTTACTCTTAGTTTATTTATTAAAAGTCTATATATTGTTAGCTTTTAAAGTCTAAATATGTTGTATTAGTTTATTATACACATATGAATAACACCAATGACCATTCACTTATATGAAAAATCTGGTATTAACACGTTCTTTGAAATATTATTCATCTTATATACCTTTTGTGTTGCTAAACCTTTTTCTTGACAATAGTCAATACAGTCATTATTTTCCTATTTATGATCATAATAACGTTGTCAATTAACCATAAACACTTATTGTGTTTACTTGTAAGCACGGATGAAGTGGAGGTCGGGAACGGGATCCTGTGCAAGCTCAACCAAATCTGATCCTTTGTCAAAGACACTCCCTGTGTCTTAACTTATTTCTTCAATTACCAGTTATATAATCTACACTGTTGTGGTTAATTGATAAATTTGACAATGTAATTTAATGTAATTGTGTGACTATCAGTTAAATGTATAAATTTCCTTGATTAATGATAGAAGGAGATATATAGTGAACTAATGTATTATTGTCTTTTCTATCTCCTTGTATCGGGATATCAATAAATTTTATTAATGTTGTTCTAAAAGAGAATGTAATAAACTAATGGGTAACAATGTAGCCAGGAAGAAGGAAGTATATTGTTGATAATAATTGATGATGTCGGATGATTGATGTATATTTTCCCTTCTAACTCAATTTATATTTTATATGAATTGAACATTTAAATCTAATGCCACTCCCATTGATTTGAAGAAGTAGATTGTTGATTGAAGAAACAGAGAACTAAATCGACGATAGTAACTTTATTTTCACAAATCGATTACAATCAAATGAGATTTAATTCTCAAGAATACAAAGTTCTAATATAGAAAAATCAGATCTAGGATTGTGATGATCAAATTCTTCTCTAAAAATTGCACCTGCCTTTTTCCCTCCAAACCGTTTATATTCATAGACGGTTAGGTGTGGGCCTCATAGGTGAGAAAAACATGTTAGTTATTAACGGTCCGGATGAGTGAGACTTTTTGGGACCTCTAGATATTTGCCACGTGTTATGAATTTGTTAGTGTTTGGCTTTTTCCCGCGCATGGGTCTTTTGCCGGATCGTTGGTCGGATCTCCGTGGGTGGGTTTTTACCCGTTTTACTCTTTACTGACAAGTGATAACAAATAATGATGCCGGGTGATTAATGATGTCGATTAACTTATGAATCAAACCTTTAATTAAAACATCTCTTGCATGTATGACAATTTGTGTTTCGTGAACTTATTTTGTGTTTATGTTTATATTTTGTTGAATTTATTGTTTTTCTTGAATAATTGATTTTAAATTTTAGTTACAACCCTTAAATGAACAGAAGCTGAATTTTGGACCATTATAATTGAAAATTCTAATATTTACTTAAAACCAAGCAAGGCTGATTCGAGTTGACCACTTTTAAAGAAATCCGATTTCGAGCCTTGATGTCTTGCTCGGATTTGTAAATCAACATTTCGTTGGACCGCTCGGTTTAAAAGGAGTCAAGTTCGAGCAAATATTTGCTTAGTTCGGTTTGACTCTTGAACAATTTTAAATGTAACTTGTATAATTATCAAATTGAGTCCCTCAGTTTAAAAGTCGAGCTCAAGCAAATCTTTTCATATTTCGGTGTGGCTCTTTAAGAAATTCAAATGTAACTTACTTCGACTCTTCTCATTCACATCTTGAGCGTCACTTTCATCAATTAAAAAAATAAAATAAAATATTCATTAAAATTGGATTACATCTAACGACCGGTATGGTCTCCCATCCCAATAATGTAACATTTTTTAATATATATCAAGCGACTCATGTAAGGCTTCTATTGGCTAAAATTTGATTTTCATTTTTTTTCTTTCCAAACAGTTAGTTACATTTAATTTAGTTTTTTTCTCTGATAACTTAAAATATGTAACTTAAACAAAAAATAAGTATATACGGACTTGTTTATTCTTTTTATGAACATCTCGGAATAATTTTTTTTTTCTAAAAGGAGCTGTTTAAAAAATATGTGTTTTTAAGATTAGAATACATATAGAAACCGTATCTTTTATCTTATTTACCACGTATCATTATATTATTGGTCCATCTGGAATTTTGTTGTAAACTTATTATCTTCTTTACCTTTGATATCACCATTGTAAGTTACTTATCTATTTTATGGAGTATATAAAATATTTCCTAATTATATTTATTATATTTAAAGTAATAATTTTATTGTTTTTTAATTGAATAATTACTTTTAATGAAATAAAAATAACTAGAAGTCTAATTCATATTAATTAATAAAAACTAGGATGAGCTTGGGCTGTGAATGAGAGTGAAAAAATAATGAGGATTGAGTTGTGTAAGTGGAAGAAAGAAAAAATAGTTTATAATGAAAAATCGGGTTGAGTTAGAATGTGAATGAGAATAGTATTATATAATGATCAAATGGACCATAAAAATCTGGAAATATGATTAAAGTACTTAAAGTAAAGGTACAAAGAAGCCAAGAGCAAATCACTCCAATCAAGTTAAAGTACAAGGTGTTGATCCAATTTTAATCCAGCTAACTGGAAAAAAATATGATAGTAACCATTTGTTTAAGAGACAAACAACTATCTTAAAGATGTCAAAATTCTTTAAATATCACATATGAATTAAATATATTATAATTAGGCATATTGCTTTCTTGTTTAATTCAACAACGATGCGATTTGTTATGGGATGGGTGAGATGGCGGTGATGTGGCACGATAGTATGGGAGGGAACACCGTCCCACCCATGCAATACCACCCAAAATACGAGAACATAGGAGAAAGGAAGAATGAGGTGCAAGATGGAGAAGCGGGGTATTGACACAAACTCCGCTCACACCCTTCAAGCCAAATGATTCTCATCTATCCTAATATGTATCAATCTATTTATTAAAATAAGCAAACTGATTGAGCATATAACGATTGTTTTTTATACGCTATATACATGGTCGACTAGTCATTTAGAGGCACTAAACGAATTTCTAGAAAAGACTTGTTGATTAATAAAGTTAGCATAATATTATTTTTATAAAATAATCAATCTTTTATAAATAATTTGATTTAGAATTTATTCCAATTTAGTAAAAAACTATTCTATAAGCTAACACAGCTTTTTATAGATTTAAAATATATGAATAATTACATCAAAATAGAATGTAAACAGTTAACAAGCTACGATGCTATAATATTTTTTAACGGTAAATATTAAAGTGAATATATGTATTTAAACGGTAAATAAAACTATAACAGAGTTTTCAGATATTATAAACGATGAATATACTATTTATAAAATGATAATATTATATTTGTATTGGAAAAACTAGTAGGCACACAAATCTTATATTTAACATGTCCATCTACTCATCCCACGCCTGTAACAATGAATTCGAAACACCCCTTATTTGTAGTCAATCATAGAGTTGGTGACTTGTATAGTTGTATGTTTGTAGTTTTTTCTAAAAGACTAAAAGGGTAAAAGTAGTCACATGAAGAGAAAGGAATCCGATTAATTGCCTCTTGTACTAAACACTAAATACGCGTGCAGTCTGCCTGTCCTTAAATGGGCCAACATTGGGCCCAAAAGGTTATAATGCATCACAGTCGGATATTTTTGTTATTTATTGGGTTACCGATATAGAATGGACCCGCATCGTATTTGATGTGGATATGTCGGTGTTAGAGTCTTAGAGAAGGACCAAAATCCGGTTTGAAAATCAGAAATCAGAATCGGTATTAAACTCGGTCTGACGAACAGTGAAACCGGTTTTTCCTCAACCCGATCCCAACCCAATACATTAGAATAGATATTAACCTTGTTTATCTAGAACCGAGCCAACTTCAAACCCGAACTAACCGATTTAAATCTCATCATTCGACAAAAAGAAAAAAAGGTTACTACCCGAGCTGGTTCCAAAAAAAAAAAAAAAAACTGATTCGACTTTTGTCGACGCAACCCAAACTGGTTTGAACCTGAACTAGTTAGGCCTAAAACCATATCGTTAACAACTAAGATGCAGGCTTTGTGAATCCAATATTATTTTGTACAACAAGCTAAATGTAAAAAAAAATCATAAGATAAAAATGAAGTATGACACATTAGGACATAAGGATACCTCGCCTTAAGAAGCAAAAACACGTTTTGGGGATATTAAATGTGAATAAGAGGAAAAGTTTGCAGATCAAAATGCTTGTGTGACGCAATTTGTACTTGTGTAACAAAAAATACAAATCTATACGTTTTTTTAAAAGAAATACCGGCTATCATAGAGGTTACAAATAATAAACCTAAGAGGCTAAGAAATCACAATAAAAATATTGATTAAATGTATTGTTAAATGGGTTTTTCGAACGCTTGGACGGCCTACGACACCCATGCCACAACATTAAATGCTCGGAGTTGGGTGGCGAAAGGACTCCCAGACTCACCCTATCTCTAATCATCCCGGTCTGGTGGCTAGTTAAATAAGACATGTTGTAGACTTTCATTAAATCGTATAAAAACGAGTTGATTTGTATACCGATAAAAGTTGCATGCTACAGCATAAAATATCTGTAACTTACTAACATTGTATATCCTCACACCACTTATATTTTTTTTTGTCTCTATGTTATATATATTATTATCAGCGTGTGGAGGTGTACAATTGTACAAATATTCCTTTTTACTTTTTAGAAAATGTGTTGAGCTGAAAAGCATATTTTAACTTTGTATTTAAGTGATGCTAATCAATTACTTAACATTAACTATACGAACTATTTCAAGTTGTATTTTATTCATGACGATTAATACTAATAGAAAGAAAAAATATATCTTTTATAAACTTCAAGATAATTATAATATATGTTATCATATAGACACATAACTTAGCACAAACTTCAAAGATATATAAATCACATTAATTGATTATTTATATTATTTAATTAAACATAGATCCACTGTCACATACATTTTGAATTTTATAATCAGGAAGAGGGGGTAGGGGCATACGGTAAAGATGGATCTTTCATATAAATGAATGAACGGTGGCTTAAAATATTCGGGCTCAACATGAAGAATGTGATGTTATAGTCGTCCACAAATGTTGAATTTTAATAAGTACTTAATTATATATTTGACAAAAACCTATTCCCTTAAAACAAACAAAAAATAGTCGTAAAAACCAGTTTGCACCTACTTCGTTTCAATTAAGAGTCTTCAATACATAATGTTGCTAGAGTTGGTAGTAGAAAATAGAACATAAAATTGTGGCTTATTAAAAGTGTTTCTACTTTCTAGTGTTGGTAGTAGCAAATTGAACATTTGAAATAACGGAAAGTTGATTCAACTATGATTTAACCTAAAATTACAGTAGCAAAACTGAGTAAGAAGCATAATAAATTCGTTGTTTTTGAAAGGATAAATCGTAAAAAAAAAAAGATACGGAGTTTTTTCATTGGTAACTCCCATACAATTTTAAATAATTTTTTTTGAATTAACAAACCTTCTTCGTTTGAGTATTTTCCTTTTTGTGTTTTCTATAAAATTCTCAACTATATATTTGGATTTATTTCTTTCTGGTAAAGAGTTTCATATTGTAAAAATTTATACTTTTGAATTTTAATAGACAAATGTCATTCGTAACATCCTCAACAATACAATATAATTAAATATAAATTATTATATAGACTAAAATGTTTCATATTAAATCATACTGGTGGACCCCACTTCCAACAAACTCAAGGAATTATATAGAAGAAGAAGAAGAATAGACGATGAAACATATGTTCTCATCATCAATCTTAGACCATCAACACACATTTATCGAATTGCTATCATCATTGTGATATGGCTCTAATCGGACTAAGGGGTTGTTTGTTTACCTCTTAACATGCTCTTAATGGTTCAGAGCTCAAACTGATTCAGCACTTAATGATTCAGACTGTTTGTTTCGTGAGCAGATGTCTGAATGATTAAGACATTTGACTCTGAATAGTTAAGCATTATACTGAGTCTGAATGGTTAAGACCTATAATCTGAATTGGTCTGACATTTTCCTTTGAATTGTTAAACATTATATTGCCTCTTAATGGTTCAGAGCTTTTACTGATTCAACACTTAATGATTCAGACCTTTTACTGGTTCAACAGTTACCAATTCAGAAGTTGACAAACAACCCTAAGATCAATTAATTGTATTTGGTCGAATAATATAATGTAGTAAAGATTTGTGGTTTTTCAGTAGATATAACTTGAAATAATATAGTTGGTACTATAATTTTTTTTGTCAACACGCATTATCTATGTGCCATTTAACAAAATAAGTGATCAAAACAGCTTAGTATAACATGATTATAGTTAAAACATATACGTACTTATTTTATAAATAATTGATGTTTCAGATATTTCCTTCAAGTCATAAGACTTGCTAGTTTAAATTTTCATGTTTTATGCCGTTAAAAAAAGGTATTCATGTTTCATAGATTAATTACATAACTCTTAACTCTTGTAATAGCTGAATTAGGGATCTTACTTATTAATCTTGTATTTCCCATTAACTGTTGGTCCCTAGTTTCAATTGGCTTCGAGTTGGACGTATATTAATAAAACAATATCACATACACACAAAAATTACCTGTCATTATACAAATACGAATAATATTTTGTTTATTATGATATCTTACATTTTTATGCAGCATTCTCACGTTTGATCATATTCTCTAGGTAATTACGATTATATTAGTACTTAATTTGCTAATATTTGCTTTGTATGTTTGATAATAGTACTCTAGACACATATATGAAATAAACTATTTGGTTATAAACATAATAGTAAGTACACAAGAGTGTTAACTATGCAAAAACATGATTTTTTTAATATATCAAAGAAGCTTAAGAGTGTACAAAAGATGACAAGCCATTAGAGAGTTAGGGGTAATGATCAAATTAGTCCCATGTCTAAGGCATATAATGTATATATGTGCGGACCCTCAAGGGGAAAAGTAAAATAGCAGTACTTTTAACGTTATTTTACTTATTTTTGTGAAAATAACGTTAAAAGCGTTGAGTTAACAGTTAATCAGGCACCATGGGCCGGGAGTTTCTCTCGTAGCAGTCTCTCTATTCCTACAGGGTAGAGGTAACACTTGTTTTCCTCTTACCCTCCTTAGATCATACCTTTATGTGAGATATACTGAGTATGATGATGATGTCTAAGGCATATGATGATCTCTTATAGTCGTATGGGAGGACCATTCAAGAAATGGCAAAAGGTATGCCGACAAATAAAATATAAACAGAGTTAAAGGACTCATCTATAATTTTAAACATACCAAAGAACTTTTAATGTAATTTACTCTTTTCCAGAAACGAGATGAAGACCAACGGTGAAACTTGTTTTCCAATCAAACAAGAATTCTAGACGCCAGAAATCCGTTAAAAATTAAACGGAATATGCGGATGGATTAGAAGGATAATCTTATTAAAAGCAAGAATATTTTTGAAAAACGGAATATCCAAAGCACAAAGCATAAACCCATCCACCAAAAAGGAAAAGCGGGAAGTTTCGGAAGAGGAGAGGAATATTCTGACGGAAGATCCGATCCCGTTGTATTCCTCTCTGTAATGGTGATTCAATCTGCATTACTTAAATACCATTCTCAAACCCACTTTTCCTCAATTGTATCCTGATATTTTTCACTTCACCGACCTTCATTCAATTCGATTTCATCTTCTACAATGGCTACCAAGGCCGTTCATGTCTCCGACGTACCAAATCTCGACCAGGTGCCGGAAAATGCCGCATCGTTCTCCATATACGCCGCTCAAATCCCCACCGGTATGATTCGTTTTTTTTTTGTTTGAGGTGATATCAAATTACAACGGTGTTTTGACGTTTTTTCGTGGATCAGGTGTGGATGTGCGTAAATTTGGCGATGATTCACGGAAATTTGTGGTGATCGGTCACAGAGGTCACGGGATGAATGTATTACAGTCGGCAGATCGGAGAATGAAGGCCTATAAGGAGAACTCTATTCTTTCGTTTAACAACGCTGCAAAGCATTCCGTTGATTATATCGAGTTTGACGTTCAGGTATTGTTTACGTAGTTTAGATCTTAATGATTCAAACAGGGGCTAAAAACGTTGATTAAAAGTTTTATCAGAACCAAGTAGCCTATTAATCTATTTGGATTTTGATTATACTTTTAGGTTATAATCTGATTAGTGTTTTCAATCATGCAACTTATGTAAATAGTGAATTTGAATCTTTTTCAGGTTACAAAAGATGATGTAGCAATAATTTTTCACGACAACTTCATCCTCCATCAAGAACAAGTAAGCGCGCTAGCTGCTTGATTATAGCTTAAATTAAGGTTCGATTGGTAAATTATCACGTGATCACATACTAATTGTTGATCTAATCCTTTTTCAGGGCTCCATAATTGAAACAAGAGTAACCGATTTGACACTTGATGAATTCTTTACCTACGGGCCCCAAAGAGATGCTGGTACGGAAGGAAAAACTTTAGTTAGGAAAGTAAATGGCAATATAGTTGAGTGGCATGTTGAATCAGATGATCAATCGTGTACTTTACAAGAAGCTTTTGAGAAAGTTAACTCTAAACTTGGATTCAACATCGAGTTGAAGTTTGATGATGATGTGGTTTATGAACATGATCATCTTGTTCATGTTCTTCAAGTCATCTTGAAGGTACGTACACATTTATTTTAATCCATTGATTAACAAAATCAAAACATATTTTTGTTGTTTTGTGGTCTTAACTTTTGATCAACTTGGTTTTAATTTCTAGGTGGTTTATGTGCATGCTAAAGATAGACCGATAATATTTTCAAGTTTTCAACCAGATGCCGCGTTACTTATGAAGAAACTTCAACAAAGATATCCCGTGAGTCTATTTTTTAAATATTTATTTTTATTTTTCAAACTTTTTCAAACAAGTTTGTTTCTTATCTAACAAATAGAAATAAATAAACAGGTTTACTTTTTGACAAATGGTGGAACCGAGTTATATAATGATGTACGGAGGAATTCATTAGAAGAAGCTAAAAAGTTAGCCATTGGTGGTGGTTTAGATGGAATAGTTTCAGAAGTAAAGGGTATTTTCAGAAATCCATCTCTCGTAAGAGAGATCAAAGAATCAAATCTTTCACTTCTCACATATGGCAAATTGAAGTAGGTTTTCAATATTTTTTTTTCTTTTTTAATGTTTAAACGCGTATATGACAATATAATAAGTTGCTAATTAACATTTTGTGCATGATCGAAACAGTAACTTTCCAGAAACGGTACATGTTCAACATTTGATGGGTGTAGATGGAGTAATAGTTGATTTGGTAGAAGAGATCACAAGAGTGGTTGATGAAATGAATACAAGAAAGGGTGTTGGTGATGTTAAGGGTGAAAGTAGTTGTGGCATTGAATTGTCGTTTCTACTAAACTTGATTTCTCAAGTGATACAACATTAAATTTAGAGATGTGGTTTGTGTCGTTTGGATTAGACCCATATATAGTTATTTTGTAAATAGGGTCACCTCTAATAGTAATGGTATTTCAACTTTGTTTATTGTTATGAACATGATGAACAACATTACAAAATAGGTATTACTTCTAATTATATGGGTGTAAATGAGCTGATGGCTTGAGTCGAGCTAAAATATTTTGGAACCATTATCTAGCCAAAAACGATCCTAAAAATCTTGAGCAAAGAGGCGGCTTTTTTTTACACATTAAATAAAAATAAAAAGGAGTTGGTTACAATATAAAGAAGAAAAAACCTAAGAAGGATAGGAAAGATTCTTAACTTTTGACTTCACAAATCAATGGTTAAAATTAAATTTTTTTTTTTGAACAGCAAATTTATTACTCCTATATTACACCAAATACACCCATAGCAAGGGTTGAACCCTTGACCTCCATTCTAAGAGACATCGCTTCTACCAAGTGGGCTAGTCCCACATTGGCAATGGTCCACACCCACAACAAACAAGTAAGAGATAAGGGTCTGAGTTGAAGAAAAACGGTAAAAGAGAGAATAATCAATAAATTTGAAATAAATCAACTTCCAACTCTTTTGTATAAATTAAACAACTTTTACATGCTTTAATTTTTTTTAAAATTACAACATAAAATATAGAATTTTATTATCTTTAATTTTAGTATGGTGTTGATATGTTTTTTTTTCCGATTATTTTGACGTGGTCAGTATTTTTTGTGTTTGGAATGTCATTTTTACCCAGTTAACTTTGATCCGTATTTTTGTTCTTTGGTCAATATTTTTTTTTGCCTTTGGTCTATCATTTTTACTAACTTTTTGCTTGTGAATAAATAAGTTTTAAGTACCAGTCCATATTCTTTTTGCATGTGGTCCGTATTTTTTTGTCTTTGTTTCGTATTTTTTTACCCACTTTGGTCTGTCAAAATATATAAAAATTGGGTACGTGTTCTTTTTTTTACGTTCATACCATTCCGAAAATGACACGTGGCGCATCTTGGTTCATTCCAACGCTTTTCACGTTTTTTCCGTTTTATACGTTAACCATCCCCTTAATAAAAATCTCTTAGAGCATTCACGTTGGATCTCCATCTCCATCTTTATAATTTACAAAAAATCAGTATTTTTCTCTCTTATGTTCATAAATAATAATTTTTATACCTTTATCATTATTTTTTCTCTCTCATATCCAATTAAATAATACTTTTTGTACATTTATCATCGTATTTCTGTCTTCATTTCAATCAAATAATACATTAATACATTTATCATTACGTTTTTCTCTATCATGTTTACTTTAATGAACAATGTCTTTATATATTTACTGATTTCATCAGATTCTTTATATTTTTCCACTCACAATCAATCTCTATAATATAAATAATTCAGTCACGTAATTTTTAAAGATCTGAATGCTTTCATGCACATAAATAAAGCGTAACTTGTAACCTTGAATATTCAATTGTATCTTATTTCATATTTTCTTATTTTGGTTTAAATACAGACAAACTAGTTTTTTATGCTAAAAATGTTTGATATTAAATTATATATAATACAATTACCAATATCGGTGTGAACAATAGCTTTATAACTATTAGGAATGTCAAAACCCTTTCACTTCATCTTTCTTTCTCCTTTCTTCTTTCTCTGTACCATTCACACCTATTTCACCCATCTCCGCCATCTCCGACCACCATCGCACTGCTTCACCACCCGCGATTGAGACCCCCCACCTTCGGTGACCTAACCCCTATCGCCGCCGGTGAAAAGCCTAACTCCGATTTCACTCTCTCCGACGCGGTGAGATGAACAGTAACCCTATACGTGGCCAGTTAGTCTTTGAAGACCACACGTGTTGTCTCTCTCACATCTGCCATTACCCTCTCACTCTATCCTCTTCTCTCTCTTTCTCATGCGGTGATAGACGATGGTAGCGATGATGCCCTCTCAGTTTATTCGAGCGACGTCGGTGTCTCTCTCTCTCTCCGTCTGTCGTTGTGGCCGTCGTGTCCTTTTCGGGGGTGCGGTTGTTGCTGTCGATCGTTGGAGAGACCCTCATAAATAACCTGATTCCTAAATCGGTGGTTTAAAAGGTGCTGTGAAGAGGAGGTTTTGGCGGCCCTGTTAGGGTTTTCGGCGGAGGGAAATTAGCCGGAGTGAAATATCATATATAACCAAGGTACGTATCCTCATCTTCAATCTCGGTAATTTTCGGATTATTTTCTTGATCCATATGATTTGCAATCATTTAAGAAATATAATTTAATGTGTTTATGCTCAATCCGATTTATGGACTCCGAATTTCATCTTATTGATGCTTTCATGGTTGAAATGTTGTTGCCAAAGAATTCATTGACTCTATTGGCTCTGACCTTTTGTGCAGGGTTCTGTTCTTACTTCAATTATTATCTCTCTCCTGACATTTTGATACCAGAATTAAAAAATTTGTTCCTCTAACTTTGATATTAAGGTAGTCCTACTAACAAAACTTTCATCAAACATATTGTTGTAGTGACATTAAGCTGGTTATTATAAAACAAGAATCATAAAAAATTATAACTTAAACTTCTAAAAATAGTTGGGGTAATGTTTTTACCAAGGTTTCTTACGAGTCTGAATTATCTTAGCACATATATATTTTGATTCATTATTTAAGTAGAGGTTTTGTATATAACTCTTTGTATTGTGTTCTTGATTAGTAATTCAATGAAGGATGCCCTCTTTTTTTTGCAAACAAAGTAAGCCTTTAAATATGTATATCCTCAATCTTAATTTGGACTTTATTCATTTTATATATGTTATCTACAAAACTAATATAATATAATAATTTTTGTTATGCAATTATCTGTGAGTTTTCATATTTATTTTATTTAGTTTATGACATTATTATTGGCTTTATTTGTTGAAACAAGTTTAATTAGTTGAACAAAATGAGTAAATTCCTTTAATGTTGTTTGTTGACATAAAGTCAAACTAAACTTGCATGCTGTAGCCTGTTCAACATTCACAACAATAAGAAAGACTGAATTACCTCTTTTGCTTCTTTAGGTTGCAGCCGTGGAGACACCCGCTAAATTTGAAATCGAGATTAAGAAGCTCATCATTACCGGAGAAAATGATGACGGTTGGTGTAATTGATTTCTCTAACTCAGAGGAAGAACAACAGTGATGGAGGTGGGTTTTGTTGTGGAAGTCCAGCTTACTGGCGATGCTTGCGGCCAATTTCTAGGGTTTCTGTGGTGATCCTCATTCGCGACAGGAGGTGTGTTGGTGTTTGTTTAATACGTTTTTCAGTTTTTACAGTTCACATGTGTGGTTTTCGTTGTCTACGTTTTTAGGGTTTACAATTTCTTAAGGATGGGGTAAATTAAGTTGGTTTTATCTTCAATTGATCAGTAATAAGGTGGGTTGAATCTCTTGATTTTACTCATCTGTTATAACCTTTGGGTTTTGTTTTCTTTTACATAAAAACCTTAGTGTGTTGGGTTCTTATAACTTTGGTTTGATCATTTCAAAGAGCATCGTGCTAAATTTCGGTTATATAAAAATATTGCTCTTAATCTGCATAAGTTCCTTGATGAATTCCCTAATTGGGAATTAACATTAAAATGATTCCAAAGGAGTGTTTTTTATGGATGTTTAGTTTTGAGGTCTTAATCCTAAACGCATACTCTGTTTGTTACCGACGATGGTGGTCAACTAGGGTTTCTGGGGAAGGTTTTGAACAATCATGAAGTTTAGACTCAGGTAAAAATAACCCTCTTTTTCTCTATAAAGATTTAGTATTTTAGACTCACCTTGGATGTTTATGGGATACATGAACTGTCAATTGGATTATTTAATTTTTGTAACTTCAATTTTGGCTTTTGGATGAACACATCTGGATTCTGTGGCACTGAAATGGTGTGACATGTTTGACTTAGATGCTAAATACTATCACTGCTTTTGTATATCAGAATGGATGGGTTCTAATTTCCGATAAAAAGATATGCTTGCAAAACACATGTGAGTTTATGGTCATGTCTTCTTATATTGTCATGTTTAATGTTCAACTATGCTAATGTGATTATAGATGATGTATATATTGCATATGGTGCAGTTTTGAAAGAAGTAATTAAAATCTTATGAACATGTTCTTTTCCCCTCATGATCTAATGTTGGCTCAATTCATTTGATCTGAATTTTTATATGCTCTTGGGCTGCATCATGTATATGAGCCATGGTGCATGGTCTAAGTGGTAACGACCTTCTCTTCTTTATTTCGTTCTTAAATTTTGTTTATTTTAAGTTTTTTGGATATTAAGATGTCTTATGGATTACCAACAAAAGCATTGTCAGTTTTGTGTAAGTGATATTATGAATTTTACATAAAAATTGCTCAATGAAGGAAACTCTATGTATTGTAAGAGTTGGTTCTGACTTCACATTTATAACTTTTGGACATGGCTCTACAAATTTGATGTTAGGTTTGTTGTGATTGCATATACTATATATTATGTTATATTCATTTCTTTCTCATACACGAGTGACTGATCGTTCTTTTGCAGTAGTTTTGCATAAATGTTTTTGGTTTATTTTTCTAGGCCGAATTCCATGAAACAAGTGAAGTTGTCGCTATCTATAAAGAAGGAATTACAAGACATGGATACAAGAACGTACAAGTTTAAATGTTTCATCATCAATTAAATGGTAAACTTTTGTAATTATTAAAACTGAAAATGGTTAAATGATTCGAATTGGATTATGTTTCACCTCTAATGTGTCAGAGGGGTAAAGATGTTGAAAATATGTAAAGTATGACATACATAGCTATCTTTTGATCTATATACCTCTGATATAATACTACTTTTTTTGTTTAAACTCTCTAAAAATATCAAGTTTTGATTTATATAAATCAGTGATTAATGGAGACATTCATCAAGTAGCCAATGAAACAATTAAAGTGTTTTGTACTTTTGACATTTTTTAAAGCAAAGAATGCTTTGGCTTTACATATTAGACTTCTTCGCTCGCTTTCAAATTGTTCTATAGCTTAAGGTAAGAGGTTTAATTTTTACATTTTCATATACATATCTAGGTATCTAATGATGGTAATACAAAAAGTCTACTATTATTATTAGCATTTCATTTGTTTGAAAAAATTGATATAAGAGCTTAAAAATGTTTGAATAATATAACACCGAAACATGATCCGTCTAATAGGGAGGTTTAACTGGGTTTTTTTTTTTTTAAGTTTTCAAGTTTAGATCGTAGAAGAGGTTTTTTTTAAAGTTTATTAATTTTGATATTTTTTTTTATCAGATTCTCCATTTTTGTAAGTGAAATTTATTTTTTACAAGATTTTCTCCCGGTAGATATATAACACTAACTGTTAGTTTGGAATGACAGACATGCAAGCTTACTTGATTTGGATCAGCAACTCAAAGCACCTAAATCTTAATCATAAGTTATATTTGAATCCCTCTACAAACACAAATGCACAACAGTCGGTTTCACCTTTTCTTTAACGGAGTATAAGTTCTCGGCACCGATTTGAATAGAACAACTTAATTACAGAATTCGGTGCACTAGAAGCATTCACGATTAGGTCATGGTGACACTAATTTATACTCAGGTTAGAGACTTTTCAATTTTGATTAATAATCTAGGTTTTTTTATAAGTGAGCTACTATTAATGAGGGTAAGAATGTTATCTTCTTACATGTGTGCTTTTCATCTTCATTTTTACGTTGCAGGTTTGCTGTTTTTATATGTCTTTGTCTTTTGCTTTGAATTTGATTTAGTTGTGGCTCCTGGTCTATGAATTTGATTCATTAACCAGTACGCATCGTTATTCCTAGAAGGAGATGGTGAACTGAGATACTAATTATTCGGTAAACATACAACTTCTCAGTTGATTTGTTTTTTTTTTTTTGTTTATGATTGAATCAATTCGTTGTTTGTTACTATAAGGTTGTACTTGAAATCTTAATATTGCTTGAAGATCTATAAATCGGTTCAAAAGGCATACAAGTCAGTTAAATGCCCACATTTACTTAAAGAGTAGGAAAGTAAAGATAAAGTTTTTTTTTTTACAGATTTTATATTTCTTAAATGTATACTTATGGCTACATTAATGAATATTATGCTTAAGTATTAGCATTTCTCAAAGTGACATCTATGAAGTCAGTAGAATATAAGTGGTCTGGGATAAAAAAAAATTCCCGTTTATGAAGATAGATGATTGGATTGGGTAACGAGTCAAAATTGTGAACGATAAGTTTTGTTACCAAATCTGCATAGGCGGACTGGGATCGATGGTAGTTTTTCTTTTTGTTAAATTGTACGTAGGTAAAGTGAGGTGACTGTTTCTTTTGTTAAAACATCTAAGATAAATACATTTCTTATTTACCAATGTCCTTTGCAAGTAGGAAGATCGCCTCTTGCACAAAAAAGTGCAGGGTAAGGCTGCGTACATCAGATCGCGAAGCGATCCGGCCCCTCCCGGACCCTGCGCAGAGCGGGAGCTAAGTCAAGCACCGGGTACGCCCCATTAGTGTATTATTAACCGTCTTTAAAATGAGGGGCAAAATAGACTTCTCACCTCTTCCTTTCCCCCAATCTCTCTGCCATCTCCTCTCCCTCCTACACTATCACTACGCCATCTCTATAACCAGTTGTTTGAACGCTTGCAGTTAGATTTGATAGAGGCCCCAATTTTAGGTGAGTACTCAGTGAACAAATCATAGAATGCACCAACTACCCATTCTGGCTTCTTTTTACGCAAAGGCACTCCATCATTAGTGTAATCATGTTTGCATATTATCTTGCACAATTATTCAAATGATTATCAATGCCTGATTGCCTGCAATTTCATCAAGAAAGATGTTAGACGCGACCCTACCATATCTTCACCCGAGTGATTAAACACATATAGAACAACCGAGTGATTAAACACATATAGAAAGGAGTGATTTGCGGGTGGGTTTTCAAGAGAGATGGAGACGATGATAATGATTAGATAAAGATACATAAATTCATGGACACAATTGGTAACTAATTGAAACCTAAGGGAATCAAGGCCACAAGCTGTGAATAGGTGGGGGCAAAATGGTCTTTTACTTGTTTCATTAACAGAAAGTTGACCGTAGATTAGAGGAACATAATTCACAATAAAATTGCAGTTTAGAGGACGCTACCTTTAGTTTTGAGCAAAGGACATGACCACAAATTGCAGTTTTGAGCAAATGACATGACCACAAATTGCAGTTTACTTAACCAATAACTTTACTTGCAATTAGAATGGGTTAGTCGGGATGGGCTCATGAAATTTATCCATACTTTTTAGAATAATATTTTACATGGACCGATTCGAGATGCTAAATCCCTCGATAGATAAACCCTTTGAGCAGGTCAAACTCCAAAGGACATTAAAAGAAGAAATAAACTTTGTAACAATTTCTCTCTCCATCTTATATTAATGACTTTAAAGGCCTTTATAAGGCTTACAGTAGCAATCGGTAAAGATAATCACGTGGACAAGGTGATCTAACTAACCATCGGATGACTTAATAACTAAAGTAAATAAGAAAGTGAACTAAAACTAGTAAGAATGTAATCACAAATCTTTGTTATAACAAAATATCTACTTTTTCATACTAAAGCAAGTTAGTAGGTTTTAATGCATATTATGAGTACCATGTGGGTGGCCTGTGGGTGACTTTCAAGTGAATTGATACTCTACAAATTGGCTACATCTTTAGTTTACGGCCCATTTGACCCATTAAACAAAATAACCCAAATTGAGTACTTTAATTTTAATTACTGACGTTCAATAAAAATGTTGCCACCTTAAAGTGGATAAAATAATTCATTTTTGGGAGGGAAACATTATGAACCCTCCGACCCAAGTTCTTTTAGTTACAGAATCTGATTTTACTTGGCCCATTCGCAGTAAACTGTGGCGATTAAATGTCACTATTATGTGAATTGGGCTGGGTCTTTTTCGAAGCAGTCTCTCTAACCCATTGGATTAGAGGTAAGGTTTTTCTTCATCTCATCCTCTCAGACCCTACGTTTTAGTAGGATTTTGACTATGTATGTTTATTTGTTTGTTTGATGTGAATTGTTGTTATTAATGAAGAAAAATAATTTTCACTTATCTCAGATGTTAAAATTTGTATAGAGATATATGTGTTAGGATGAGGTTATACTAAGAGGATCCTTATAGTAATTAGACATAGGAAAGGTCTCGTCGAACTCTTTCCCATCCCTAAAAACCTAAGCCCCACCCCACCTTCCACACCACACCAC
>WOUH02000009.1:7772653-7784364 GCA_009936405.2 Stevia rebaudiana
AACAGCCAAGTTTCAGTCAGATGCAGACTCAGTCAGAACTTCTAACTGGGTCAGCTTCTGACTCAGTCAGATCATACACATTCAGACAAATCAAACAGCCCCTTAGTTTATTCATGTAAAAGGGATGAGATGAGTATAATTGCAATTTATTTTCCAAAAAGTCAAAAGCAGTTTCAAAAAGCCGGGATTTGTGGCTTTTGAAAAACAGCTTATTACACCTTATCAAAAAGTTATTTTTAAAAGTGCTTTTAGTTTGACAAACACTTAATTTAACTTATTGGCTTTTACAAAAAGCCAATAAGTCAACAAGTTGTTTCCTACCGCACATTTATTTACTAAAGGTATTTCTAATACTAATGGGCAATGGCTTGTCTAGGATTTAAAGGTCGGACTTAATTTATAAACGTCATATTGAGATTATATGATCTCTATAGTTTTATAGTTTTTTACCCATTGGCTCAACACGAAACAAGTATGCTCAAGACGAGACTCCAACCCATGATCTTCTTTAGTTTATAAAATTACAAATTTTATCCGCAAATAACCACTGGTCGTTATAAAACTAAATAATTTATATCCTTAAACTTGTGTAATAACTAATAACCAAGTATATAACCTAGTATCAAATGTATATTACAATGTATTTATTCTTACATATAAACATATAATAAAAATGGTAAATTTATATACATTATGATAGGGGTGTACATTATGTGAATCTAATCTTAAATAGTTGACCAAAAAACAATATGGACACCCTATTTTTCAATTTGAGCCATCTATTTTAATATGTGTAACATGTGTACACATATATATCACATGTACACATGTGTTACATATTAAAATGAAGGTCCACATTGAGTAAGACATGTGTTACTAATAAATTAGAAGACCCAGATTGAGTTTTTTCGTTAATTCTCTAAAATTGAGTTCACATAATGTACCCGTATTATTATTGTTATATATAAAAATATAATGATATATACATGCAAAAATAATTATAATTTACAAATAAAAATGAGTAATAACACATTGGTCAAGGCCCAGTGAGCTCAAATTTGTAAAACTACTCACTAGGCGAATTGAGTTCTAGAAACAGTGTTTGAAGAGCTCAATTTCTTGAGTTAAAATGTTATATAATTGAACCAGAAATCTGAGAAAAAACAACACTAAAGGATGAGAATTCAGGTACCAAAAAAAGCAAATCAACAATCTTTTTACCAATAATCTCCACAAGAACATAAACCATCACTAAAATGATGAAACCTCTTTGAATCTCTAACAACAATTTCCCGATTCACAATCTTAGCTATTAACTTAATCGTTTCATGACAATCACCACAGATTCTCAGATTCTTAATCACTTGAATAGTCGAACCAGGAACCGAATTCATAACCGCATACGCAACCGCCAACTTCTCACTATGAATCTTTAATGTCATTTCTTTTTCTTCATAATCAATATCATGCAAAACTGATGTCATATTCGGTGTATATCCAGCTTCTTGAACCTTCATACATAATTCTTCCAAATATAAATATATTTTCTCATGATCAGGATGCTCTTTATCCCCAACCAAAAATACATGAATCCGACCTTTTAATTCAACCAAACTAAACCCTGGTGTTTTGTTTAATCCATGATTTTTCATATAAATTCTCATCTTTTCAACATCATCCCATCTTCCAGCATCAGCGTAAATATTCGAAAGTAAAACATAATATCCGCAATTACTCGGGTCGAGCTCGAAAAGTTTTCTCGCAGCGATTTCTCCAAGATCGACATTCTTGTGCATTCTACAAGCCGCAAGAAGAGAACCCCAAACAACAAAATCGGGTTTTACGTTCATTTTCATTATCAAATCATAAGCCCGGTTAAGAAAACCCGCCCGCCCGAAAAGATCAACCATGCAACTATAGTGTTCGACACCTGGTTCGATGCAGTATTTACGGGTCATGGTTTGGAACCAATGCCATCCTTCATCAACTAGACCCGCGTGGCTACATGCTGATAGAACCGATACAAATGTTATGTAATTTGGAACCATTTTAACGCGAATCATCTCGTAGAAGACATGTAGAGCCTCTTGAGCATAACCATGCATGCCGTAACCGGCAACCATCGCGGTCCATGATCTCACGTTCTTGTTTTTTATACGCGCAAATGTGGTTCTCGCGGTCATTACTCTTCCACATTTGCAGTACATGTCTACAACTGATGTACCCACAATCACATCTTCCTCTAAACCCATCTTTATAACCTATGCATTAAAAAAACACATAAAATTATTATCTGAATACAAATTCAAGCTTTTGGAAGTTAACAATTTCATTATAATTCACCTGATCATGTATACATTTTCCAATTTGTAGAGAACCCGAATGAGCACATGCGAGCAGAACCGCAGACAATGTTACAGCATTGTATTTAACATCAGCATCTTGCACCATTGTATAAAACAGATCTAATGCTTCTGTAGACATACCATTTTGAGCACAAACTGCAATCATTGAATTCCAAGTTGTCACATCTTTGTGGATTATTTCATTAAAAGCTTTTCTTGAGAAACCTAACAAACCACATTTAGCATAAGCATCCACTAAAGTATTCCCAATTCTAGTATTTTCTTCAAATCCCTTTTTAACAACCACCCCATGAACGCCTTCGGTGACATTCTTGTTCGAAATACTAGAACAAGCTGCAAGAACAGAAGCCATAGCAACCGAATCGATACCCGCGTCGTTATCATCCTCACTATCGCGCTCTTCGATCAGGAAGTCTCTAAAAAGTGATAAAGCCTCATAGGGACGTCCGTTTTGGACATAACCAGTGATCATTGAAGTCCAAGAAACCATATTTCTCACAGGCGTTTCATCGAACAGGTTCTGTGCATCATCCAACTGACCACATTTCGAGTACATGTTAATCAAAGCAGATGAAACGAACACGTCATTATGAAACCCGAATACAAAAGCTTGTAAATGGGTCTGCTTGCCGGAGTGAAGATCCAATAGGGCTGAACAAGACTTGATAGCGCAAGGGAAAGTGGAGCGATTTGGGGTAAGAGAAAGCTTTCGCATGGCGGAGAATGCAAACAGGGATTCGACAGAATCCCCATCACGAGCAAGATCTGCGATGACCGAATTCCATGACCAGACATTGGTGGTGTCGACGTATTTGTTGAAGAAAGTGATGAGGTTTGGATTATTGCGTGAAAAGTGGTTGACGGTGAGCTGTGAAGACGAACCAGCAGCAACCAGAGCTACTTTGGTGATCTTCATTCATTTATTAATTTCCCTTTTCTATTTCCAGATCCTAGTTTATTGTATAAATATGATCATGTCAACAAATGTTTTGGGCAGTGGAACAAAAATTCGTTTCTGGCTAGATTGTTGGGTTGGACTAGATGTTCTCTCCAACCGTTTCTCATTTATTCACCAAACATTGCCATATTGCTGATCGATTAATTCAAACTAAACTAATGGCAACACGTTTTGGAACCCTTTACGGAGGTCTGCTCCTACCTCCATAGTGGAAAGAGTAAATTGCAGTATTCATCCTTTAGGTTTATATATGATTTCATCATTCATCCTTTATCTATAAAACCTACCAAAATCATCCTTTATGTATCGTTTTTGTTGCGGATTTCGTCCTTTACGTTAACCCCGTTAAATCCCCTGTTAAATTACCCTCATGGGCTGGTATTAATGTTCTTAACTGAAACCACATTTACAAGGAGGGTAATTTAACATCTGTGGTATTCCGGCAAGTATCGGACGTCTGAACGGAATCGAACATCTGTGGCTTTTTGAAAATAATCTATCCGGTGAACTACCGGATGTTTTTGCTAATTTAACTTCTCTGATTGAATTCGACGCATCGGAAAACAACTTCACCGGTAAATTACCGGCAAGTCTCGCCAGTTTGCATCTGGAATCACTAGCGGTTAACGACAACCTGCTTGAAGGTGAAATCCCATCTGTTCTTGCTTCAAATCCCAAGCTTACCCAATTGAAACTCTTCAACAACTCGTTTTCCGGCACCTTACCGGAAAACTTGGGTAAAAATTCCGACTTGTCAGAGTTTGACGTTTCCGGCAATCAATTTCAAGGTCCGTTGCCTGCAAATCTTTGTTACAACAAGAAGCTTCAGAAGTTTATCTGTTTTAATAACCGATTCTCCGGTGAAATTCCGGCGTCATGCGGTGATTGTAAATCTATATATTATGTCCGTATATCTAACAACGAATTCACCGGCGAGATTCCGGCGAGTTTCTGGAGCTCATCTGCACTTCAATTTATAGATACGAGTAACAATAAATTTCAGGGGTCAATTCCAGCTTCAATCTCTAACTCCACAGGTGTAACAAAGTTACTGATCTCTGGAAACAATTTCTCCGGTGAGTTGCCGGCTGCAATGTGCAGGTTAACGAAGATGGTAGAAATGGATTTAAGCATTAATCAGTTTTCAGGTGCAATACCAACTTGTTTGACCGATTTGAAGAAGTTAGAAAAGCTTAATCTTCAATCAAACGTGTTCACCGGTGAAATTCCATACGCAATGAGTTCTTGGGAAGAACTTTCGAGTTTGAATCTCTCAAATAATAAGTTGACTGGCCAAATTCCCGATCAAATCGGAAATTTACCGGTTCTAAACTATCTAGATCTTGCCGGAAATCTACTTTCCGGCAAGATCCCAGCTTCATTGAGTAAACTAAAACTCAATGTATTAAATCTTTCCAACAACAATTTGGAAGGAAAAGTACCAACTGGTTTGGACAACGAGCTTTACGTATCGGGCTTGACAGGTAACCCAAAACTTTGCAGTCTGGATCTTAAACCGCTTCCTTCATGTCACAAGTCAAAATCTATAAGCTATTATTTGGTAGTTTTCTTGTCAATCTTGGCTTTCGTTTTAATAGTTTCACTTCTATGGGTTGTGATCAAAACTAATTTATTCCGAAGGCGTAAAAGCTTATGGAAGATCACATCATTCCAACGAGTCGGTTTCAAAGAACAAGATGTCTTGGTTTCGTTATTGGAGAGCAATGTGATTGGAATGGGTGGGTCGGGTAAGGTATATAGAGTGACACTCAAAACCGGGCAAATGGTGGCAGTTAAAAAACTTTATGGGGTTCAACGGAGTCTGGAAACCGAGGCGGAATTTTTTTCGGAGATGGAGACGTTGGGTCGGATCCAACATAAAAACATTGTGAAGTTGTTGTTTGGTAGTGTTGGAGAGGATTTTAGAGCGTTGGTTTATGAGTATATGGAGAATGGGAGTTTAGGGGACATGTTACATAAGGACCCAAAAGGCGGGTTCTTGTTAGATTGGAATATTCGGTTTGAAATTGCGGTTGGAGCCGCACAAGGGTTAGCCTATTTGCACCATGACTGTGTGCCGAGTATCGTGCATCGAGACGTGAAGTCCAATAACATTCTGTTGGATCATGAGTTTAGACCGCGTGTTGCTGATTTTGGTCTAGCCAAGACCTTGCAGCTTGAAGTGAAGGAGAGTGATGGAGCCATGTCTCGTGTCGCCGGTTCCTATGGTTACATTGCACCAGGTGATTTTCTCTACACTTTTCTTGTACATCTAGTGATTTCCTATGGTTAGATACAATTAATATGTTGACTATGGTTATAAATTTTACATTGTTTTCTTGTAGATTAGATTGGTTAAATAGGTCGAGTAACATGCTAAACCAATAGTGTTTCAAATGACAGGCAAGGTGGGTGACCGCCCATGCTCCAAGAGCCCATAGTTTAAAACAATATCTTTATATTTTATATGTTGAAATATATTTTGTATAACCAAAATTTATAATTTGATTGACTTTGGATTTCGTAATCATTAAACCATAAATATAAACTAATTGCAAAGTTTGAAATAAGCCAACAAACTCTCTAGTCTACTACCCAATAAATGCATGAGTTTGTTTTTTGGGCCCCTATTTTTCTCACCTAGGGCATTCTGATATGATTATAATAGTGATATTTGGAATGCAATGCAGAGTATGCATACACGATGAAAGTGACAGAAAAAAGCGATGTGTATAGTTTTGGGGTGGTGTTGATGGAATTAGTGACGGGTAAGAGACCAAATGATCCGTTTTTTGATGAACACAAGGATATAGTGAAGTGGGTAACTGAGGCTGCTCTATCATCGACTGAAAATCTTGGGGATGGTGGTTGGATATGCTTGGACCAACTTATTGATCCTAAAATGAACCCCAGTGACAAGGATTATGAAGAAATTGAAAGGGTGTTGAATGTGGCTCTGCAATGCACTTCTACAATTCCGATTAGCCGACCGTCCATGAGAAAAGTTGTGGAGTTGCTCAAGGACCACTCTAGGAAGACTTCAAAATGATAGTTTTGGAACATGTATAGTTTACACTATTTGTAGTTTTAAAGTTTGTTTTGGTGTATGATTAGCGGGTTAGTTTCACGTGTTCATAAGTATTATCCATGCGTGTTTATTTATATATTCACGTGAATTATAACTTTTTGTACTCGTTTTGTGTTTTCTGGTTAAACGAGTTAAAAATGCGTTAAACACGAGACTTTAGATTAGATGGTAACAGAAGACGAAGGGTTAAGGATTACAGTTGCAATTGAAGAAGAGTTAGTTAAAATAAGGAAATAAAGTTGGAGGGTTGAAGTTTTATAAAAGAATGTTAATCTTTTCGAGCTGGATAAAACTTCTTCTCTTTTAATGTTACAACCTATGAGGGTATTTATACCATTTCAAATTGCAGTTAATTAACTAACTTTGAGGGTTATATAACTTCATAATTGCCGGCTTGACTTCTGTATTTCACTTTTGTGTTTGACATGCAATGTTTTTTATTAGGTAGTGTTTGATATGCATAAATGGAGGCTGAAATGTAATGAGCCATTACGTTAGAATATGTTTTGTTACACTTAGGAATGGAATGTACCATTACATTAGGATTGTGATTACTTCTCTTTTAATGATTTTGGGGAGGGGTGCTTTTTTTCATTCCTTTCCTTGAAGGAATGATCAGATCAACGATCCAACCCATGACCTAACCTATGACCCGACCCATGACTCAACCCATTACCCGAACCATGACTCAAACCATAACCCTACTCATGACCTAGCCTATGACTCGAACCATAACCCGACTAATGACCCAACTCATGACTCGAACCATAACCCGACTCATGACCCAAACCATGACCCGCCCCATGACTCGAACCATTACCCAACCCATGATCCATACCATTACCCGACCCATGACTCAAACCATAACTCGACCCATGACCCAGCCCATGACCCGACCCACAACCTAAACCATGAACCGGCTCATAAGATGAACCAAGACCCGAACCACGACCCGATCCATGATCTGAACAATGAGCGACCCAAATTGTATTTCATTCCTTCGTATATTTTTTTTTTTTACCAAAAAACATGAAGTAATGATTTATTTTATTATCGTAACAATTTTCTTCAACAGCTAAAAATAGGCTTGAATAGAGTTGAGATGTCTCTATCAATGAGTTCTGGACTCTGTATCAAAAAGAGGCCCTACCATTCTTAACTTATAGTGTGAAGATCTACAGGTTTGTACCTCTTATTATTTGATCCATTTAAATAAATATGAACCGTGTTTGTGTCAAATCTTGAGTTTTCTTTATTATTAATTTATGTTATAATAGAAGACATTCAAAGTGCTTTTTAGAGCATATATATAGTTTTTAACTGAAACATGAGAGTTAAAAAATTTGTGGTTTACATAAATTGTATGTCTTCTACTATAATATAAACTACTGGTGAAATGGTTCATTTTTTGTTGCTGCGTTTTTTACAAAGAGTATCTTGAAGCTGGACAAGTGTAAAATTGTCCATTTTTGGCTGCTATTGATTGGTTTGTAAAACGAAGTAATATTTCATAAGGGCTTGTTTTTTGTAAGCCTTCATGTTAGATAGGGTTTGATTTCACATGTATTTATGTTTTATGTTAAAACTAATTTTGCTCAAGTTCTATTATTAGCATCAAAGATTGGAGAATGTTGATGTGTTGTCTTGAATACATTTAAGTCCTACTCTTATCTTCTCATATTTATTATCCTCTTCCATATACTTAGTCTTTCCCTTCTATCACTGGTTTTCTTGATGCTTGACTTAGTTTCTCATATTAATCATGTCGTTTTTTTTATGCAAATGCAGTGATGTGTTGTAAAACACATTACATTCTAGTTTGTAAATAGAGTCTTTTATTGTTTATTTGTATAGTTAATGGTGATTTTTAAGCATAAACGATAAGGAATGAGCATTCGAGAGGAAACGAGACGATCGTACGATAAATAATCATGAATTGCTGAAAAACAACACCTACGCGCTACGCGCGAGAGACAAAGAGAACCTGCGCGATGCGCACGAGCCCATAAAAAGGAAATCGGGTACCTCGACTATTTTGTCTTACGTGCTATGCGCGGGGGTGAGGCCAGCATCTGCGCTGTACGCGTAGACCTCAGAAATGGAAAAATTATTCTCAAAATATAAATTGAAAGGTAAGCTCAGAGTTTTAGAGTTCGATCAATTTTTCAAAGCTCTACGACTTTGGAAGGAGAAGCTGCTGGAACAATCAAGTTTGAAGCTTTCTAAGGATTAGAGCTTAATATGGTTGGTTGTTCTAGTGTTTAATATATTGTTTTGAATTGTCTTGATATAATACTTCTTTGTTTTTGTTTTGAACGATGAACTCAATATTTTTAAAGATTAATATGATGAATACAATGAAATGCTTGCCTAATTTCAATAGTAGTTGCCTAGGTAATGTTGATTGTATTGATTTTATGTTGAATTCGGTGTTTGAACAATGATATAAACGATTGGTAGTAACTTAGGTAAAATCCTGAGCTTGTTTAATTATATACCATAATATATAATGGTAATTGGTAATTAAAACAAGTCTAGAGGTTATTTTTATATGAGTGGCTTCAATTTCGTGTTTGAAGTACTAGTTTAAGTTGTGTTTTGCACCTTTCAGACCGAGAGGAGATTAAGTTAGTTGTCTATTGCATGATTGACTCGTTTGGGTGGACCGAGAGGATGACCTACGTCAATTAGTTATGTCCTTACCAATTAAAGTGTGATTGACCATAATTTTGTAGTCTTAATGCTACACTTAGGCCGAGAGGAAAGTCGGGTACGAGAACCTTAAGTTACATGGTAGGTTAGGCCGAGAGGAAACCAATCCCATATAGATTTTGGAAGCTAATATAGGTAATCTAATAGGTGTCTTTGTTTTAGTGGCCAAGCCGAGAGGATAGCTCCACACTACTTACCTACGCCATTAGTTATCTAATCCATATAACCCAAATCGCCAATCTTGAGTCCATGATCCAATTTCTCATAACTGATTACATAATACTAACCTAGGTGACTGTTTCTTTCTCATCTGATTGTTTACTACTTGTTTGATTTCCTTGCTTGCTTTGTTTGCTTGTTTTGATTAGTTTTAATTAATTAACCTGAAAAAGACAAAAAATACCCCCCCTTAGATAATTAGGAAGTATGAGCCTCCTAAATCCGAGTGTGCCATTGGTTCTGTCAGAGTCCTTGGACGAAACTCGGTCTTCAATTTCCACTACATCGCGACCGGTACACTTGCCGTTAGTGTGTGGATTTGTCTTGATCATTTTTATAAATATTATTACGTGGTACGTCTTTCACATACCATGATTCACACATCAAGTTTTTTGCGCCGTTGCCAGGGAATCTTAGGTACTTAGGATTTTTTATTGGTTTTTAGCTTAGTTTTAAGTTTTAAAATGTTCTTTTCTAAATCCTTTCTAATGCATTCTCATACATTTTCTTCTAATTCCCCCCTCTTTGAAGTATTTGAAGACCCAAACGCTACTTTTATTCACGCCTAAGAGACTAGCTCTCGAGGGTGTGCACTTCTACGCCCATTTCTTTCTCTCTCCACTCTTCTGATTCTGATTCTACACCACACACACCTTCTTCACCCCTTTCACTCACTTCATATTCTTCTTTCTGCTACTACAACAATGGGAGATCAACCTGCTTGCCGCACCATTCATCAGCTCTCCACAAACAGATTTATAGGTTTTTATCAATCCGATCACCGCCACTACTTATGCAGAAAACGCGAACTCCTGGAATTTTCCTCTGTATGTCATAACACAATAGCAAACGCTTCCTAATTTTCATGGTCTTGACGAAGAGGATGCCCCGGGACACGTTTCCAAATTTTTGTGTATCTGTCGCACTTTCAATTTACAGGGTTGAGACTTAGACTCCATTTGTCTCCAACTCTTCCCTTTCTCATTTTCTTCTTGTGCCTCCACCTGAACCAGATTCCATCCACTAACTAGGAGGAGATCAAACTCTATCCTCCCTACCGTGCAACTCGCGCTCATGATCAAATTTATTCTTTTTCGCATGGAGGATGATGAGGCATACCGTACCGTTTTGGAGCATTTGAACAACCTTCTAACTTCTTGTCCTAGACACAATGTGGACGATTAAGCTTTAGTAGAAAAGTTCTATAGTGGCCTTACTCCGGCAAAGAAACGCACCTTTAACACTGCTACTGGAGGACATATGATGGAGATGAAGACGGTTGAAGAGTGCAAAGACCTCTTCAATTCTTTTGCTAGAGCCGAACTTGAGACTCCTAGAAATTCTAGGAATTCAATTCTTAAAGCCACCAACACCGCACCTTCTTCTACTTCTAGGGGTGTTGGTCTCAACTATTGGAGCTTTGGCGAGGGATTTGAAAGAGGTGAAGATGAAGCTAAACCGATGTGAGATCTGAAGAGGAGGATATGAGACTGCCGATTGCCCGATCCAATTACCGAAGCAGCTGGATTCAATCAACAGCGGGTGGATGAGACCGTATGCCGATGATACCCGCCCAAACTACGATCAAAACTCTAATTGGAAAAATCAGAACCAGAATTCAGGCGCCAACGAAAGCTCCAACTAGCGTAACGCGAACTTGTTGGCTCTGTCTGCCCAAGAAACATAACAAATTGATGTGGCTAGTATGTTATGATCCAAGTTAGGTCATACCCAATAACAAGCTAAACAAACACCTATTATATTTATTAGATTGATATGATGAATTAAATAAATGACAACAATTAGAAAATGGGTTTTCTAAATAGAAGTACTTGTTAAATAAATTATCCAAAATAGATTACTTGGATAATTTATTTATGAGAGAACACTTTACATATGTTGTTTAATTGGTTAAAGAACACAAGTAAACAATAGTGAAATGTTGCAAAAGATGTAATGTGTTATAAAAATTAAAAGGGGTTTTAAATTTTGTAACATATTACAACATTGTTTAAGAAAAAGAAAAATGAGAAAATCCCTCATTGGAGGTCCAATGAGGCCGGCCCCTATGTGGGTCTTGTCACTCCTTTTTGATCTTTTTCATAAACCTTCTTTTGCACCATTGAGAGCTCATGCATGTATGCTACACCTTCTCTCTCACACACAAACTCTCTCAACTTGAACAAGACTATCTCATCTCTCTCTTTCTCCCCTTCTTCGGCCGAGAGCCATAGGAGCACAAGGAGTGGTGTTTTGTTGTTGAATCCTAGCAAATCTTTGGTGTTTGTTGCAAGGCTTGGGGTATACAAGCTTGTGGTCTTCTCCTTTGAAGATTTCATTCAAGTTTTCATCATCTAATTCAAGAATC
>WOUH02000009.1:7794412-7807236 GCA_009936405.2 Stevia rebaudiana
ACCACTGTTCGTCACGGACATACATTCCAATTCCATAACCAATACAACCAAACACATTTTCTATTTTCAAAGGAATCCTATAAATTTCAATTCAAATTCCATTTCCAACAAATTCAACGAACCAAACGGGCCCTGAAGGTACTTTAAATTTTGATCATCTTTTCAAGATTTCACGTTAATAATTTATGCGATGATGTCTATCAAGGGATTGCATGGCTGGTTGAACAAACTATGAGCCGAATTACTATGATTTTGAGAAACAACAAAAGTTATAGGTTGAATCATGAATCTATCCGTTTGGATCTCAAACCAGCTAACGAGTGACTTGCTTCAGCTCAAGTGATGGGATGAGTTTCAACAGTGTTTTTGAACTCCCTAAAGACTAATTGCTTTTAGGGAAATAGCTACATGACAATTCCCAACAAAAATTCTGACCAATAAAACTATAAAGGGTTTTTTATAGGAAAAAATTAAGAAAAATATGTGGTAAAATTATTAAAATAAATAGTTTTATTTTAACACAGATAGATATTGGTGATCGGGTGTTTATTAGAATTGTTGTTTTGATTCAATATGAAGGTTGAATTGGTGTTTCAGATGACTATTACTACTCAATGTTTATGGTGAATAAGTTGTTTCAACTCATTCATTGTCACCTATAAAATACTAAGGGTAAGTCTTGATTGAAAGTGCAGCCACAACACCATCTCTCTATCTAAAGAATTTCAACAATTTTATGATCTTGTTACTTTCTTCTTGCTTCAAAATTCTTTTAGATGCATGGTCCGCCTCGGTACATATGGCTTCGGCTGTTGTACCCTGTGAGACACACACGTGCGTCTTGAGTAGAGACACATAATCTGATTTAGGGGACACTCTTTAACACGAACCCTCAGCCATAACCATCAACAAATTTGTTCAATGTTGCAGTCAAGGAACAAGGAGATGACTAATTGAGTAGAAGACTCGAGTCTAGGGTGTTACAAGAAGACGTCTTGAAGATTTAATTTTAAGATACATGGTTTGAATCACCTTTGTTTACATAAATTTGTTATTTATATTCATGTTCATTCGTTTGTTGTTTTCTGTTTGTTTCCCAATAATAACGAGAGTATCGCTATTAAGTTTATTAGAAATGTGACACATGTGCTACAAATTAAACACCGTTAGTATATTGTAATGAAATGACAAAAAATGAAACCCATTGTATCATAAGTAAACAAAAGTTAGTTTTAAACTCGGATCTTATCTAAAGTCGGATGGATGAAAACCTCAAAACCATATTTAACTCTATTTTTTTATGGTGGCCGATAATCATCTTGATCTCCTCGCTCAAACATGCTAGCTATTCGTTCCCGAACAGCAAGGAGGAACTACAAGGACGACCTCACGCGCTTTGAAAACCTCCCAAGCTCTCCATTTCGCATTCCTCACCCGAAATCTCATGCTCTTTGGATTCGGTGTTCCCATGTGGTGTCAACTCTAGAAAGAGTAGTTAAAAAAGAGTAGTGAGAGTTGTGAGTTTTTCTGAAACAGGTTAGCCGGTGATTCCATATGTTCTTTGACTGAAGGGTGATATTTTTGTTAAGATGATATTTTATGTCAAAAAAAAATGGTGGGTTGTCAGATTTAGTCCTCCTAGATTCAATACTGCAGGGACCATTTTTATCACTAGTGTGGAGAATACATTAGCATAAAAACCCTCCCTTATATATCTAGGGTTTTACAAAGAGGCGGCGACCACCACCATCATTCTTCTCCATCAATGGCGTGCACCATTGATTTCAGACGTCTGGATGAAGGTTTTGGCGGCAAAACCTACAAGCGAAAGCGAGCCGAACAGCAGCAAGAGATCGATGCCTTGATGGATGTCGACGCTCACGAAGAAATCCAATCTTCAAAGCGTCTAGCCGTTTCTGCTTCCGAAAACCCTGACAAACCGATCTTCGGTAAACCGACGTACGACGGTGTGATCGCCGGAAAAGTGTCCGGGCGGAAGTGGAAGCAACCGAAAACACAGAGATCGTCGGCGGTTAGGGTGAGCTTGAAGAAATCAACGTTTGAGGAGCGAGCTCGTCAGAAGGAGATAAAGAGGGCGTATAAGGAGCGTATAACGGAGTTGAAAGAGGAGATCAGGAATAACAAAATCGAGAAGAGGAAGAAGAAGGAAGAACGTGAGAAGAAGAAGCAAGAGAACATACTGAAATCTGGATCGAAGCTTCAGAAGATTACAAATCCCAAGACGTTGAAGAAGATTGCTCAATCGAAGAAGAAGAAATTGCTGAAAGTTGTTCCTGATAATCTTCTTAAGAAATAGATTTTGCTTATTGTTCTGTTTAAGATCGATTACTCTTGTGTTGTTTCAGCTTAACAAATCATCGTCGATTTATTATATCTTTTGAATTGAATTTACAGTTCTTCATTTTTGACGATCATGAGGTTATTTCGTTACTCCGGTGAACCATGTTTTGTTTCTTCATTGTGATTCTAATTCAACATTAGTTGTGATTTAATCCCAGCTGATAACTTTTTATGTAAACCAAATAAATATATTGAAGCATAAAACTTTTACATCAATCGAAATATATAGGACAACAAATTACGTCAACAGTGTGCTGGTGGTTATTATTAGTGTGATTCACTTCTCACATAATAAGCTTGAAATAGTGGAATAGAAAATATACGTATATGTAATTATCTATGTGTTTGTGACTTGTATTTCTCTACATAACTCTTCATATAATCACATTTAAGCCCTTCAAAATGATAATAATTTAATCATATTTAAGTTGTTTCTACTTAATTTGAGCTTAAGAGTCCAAACCATCACTTAAGCTCTCCAAGCTGCAGCTCAAGAATTTTAAGTCTTGGGGTTCAAGTCAAGTTCTAGAGCTAAGTCAAGTAGGTAAAGTTTTAGATGTTAAGTTTACGACAAGTTTGTTTTTCGTCATGTTTCTAATGTGTTTAGTTAGCAGTCATTTCTGAATTTGTAGTCGTAGGTTAGTGAGTAGGTTATGTTTAAGTTATTATTTACCTTTGTTATATAATGTAATTGACAATGGTTAAGTTTACAAGTTCTTTTTGCATTAAGAAATGCATGCAAGTTTTCGGGTGAGTTGTGTTCTTGTTGTCGAGTTTGGCTAAGTGTACCATTTGACTCAAGATTGTTTTGAGTCTTGTCATTTCAATTCAAGATCTTATTTCAAGGGCCAACTATCCCAAACCATTATTCCATTGTCACGAGTCCCAAGTAACAACTATAAACTTTCTAAATAAATACGAAATTAATTCGACATATGATTTCAGTATTACATATCAAAAGTGATGTAATAAAACACATGTACAGAACAACAATCACAAGTTTCTTGAAATCTTCATCTTTCTAGATGCTTGAAAACACCAAACACGATCTATTTCCCCTTCAATTTGAATTCACACTAACCCGGAAGCATGTCATTTAGTATTTCACACGTTACCACTTTAAACCTACGATTCAGAATCTAACGAATGTCTAACGCACACAAGATCATCTAATTTATTTCCATCCATTTTATACAGTGAAACACCTTCCATCTGTTTATAATGTTCTTGTGCTTCTTCTCTTAAACTCTTAAAAGGCATAACTTCCCATTTACTATAATTTGAATTCCTCCTTTTGATACTCATATTTCTGGACCCGGATACGGGCCCACTACCATACGGGCCCGCATTACCCCACACTTTACAGTTGCCAAATTGTCCTACTTTATCGTATTCGCCTTCTTGACTTCTTTTTAGTCGCGTGGCAGCTGCATGAGCTCTGCTTATTTTCTCACGATTTGGCACATCAGACCAGTCTTGAGCGCGTTTCGCTCTCATAGGAGAATGTATTCTAATCACCTGGCGGGATATTATATATTAATATTTTATATCGCAAAATGGGCGGGTCAGATAGCTAGGTGGGTCGGGATACATCTGTATCAATTTTGTAAGAAGATGTGCTAAATAAGATTTATTATTATTGGAGAAGAACTGATGGAATTATTATTTTAGTCTTTGACTTTACTTATAATATGTAGTATTCAAACATTTTTCATTTCTTCATACGTTCTTATTTTTTAAAACATATTGCACCATTGAATCACAAATTTTCTCCACTTTCAAACGAGTATAATGAAGCCATATTAAAATGGAAAAAATATTGCGTCATAAAATTTTAATACTGCAGTATGATGATAATTTAAATAATTTAAATACTACATATATGCAGTATAATGATAATTTACAAATTATACTTCTTTAAATTTATATTTGGGTTTCTATAAAAGATTTATTCGGAATTTTCTTTATTCTTTCATCTTTTTATGCCTACTGCATATGTGTAATATTACTACAATGCAGTATGATAATAATTCATATATTTTAGAACTTAAGCTACTTTACGCATTTCCTATAAGTGTTTTTTTATGTATCTATGTATATTACAAGTAGCATTTAAAAAATAGAAAAATGTATACTACAAGTATACTACATATATGTAGTATACTACAACTTAGGACGCAATTTATTTTTTTTTAATTTTTTTGACATTGCTTCATTATACTCGTTTGAAAGAGGGTAAAATTAGTGATATAATGGTGCAAACTGCAAACCGTTTTAAAAAATAATAACGTAAGATGAAATGAGAAATGTTTGAAGTTCACCTAAGTAGGGTTTTTTTGTTCTCGCATAAAAAGTGGTTTTTATCATGAGCCACCACTTATATATGTATTACCATGAAAATGTTGCCATTATTATGCGATGGAGTATATGAATATTAAAAAAAGGAAAATTATTAAATAGTTACTTACACCAAGACATTCTAGGAGTTGGTAGTAAGCTCTTCCTTGAAGTGGATTGTGACCTTTTCTTGGTTCAGAGAAATATCTGGTCCTACAAACAAATAGGGGTAATTTTAATGCGAGTCAAAACAACGGTACATGTTTGTTCCTTTGTAAGTAAATATACTTATAAAAACTATGTAACTACAGTACTAATTTATTTTGTTTGTTAAAGCAACTTCGAAGATCTTATGCATTAAGTATACACTTTGGTCAACTTTCAACCCGTATCCTTTTGAGTTGATTTTTTAGTTTGACCTTTTAGAGATGTAATTACATAACCCAAGTTGACCCGTTTACTAAAGGGGTGTTTGGTGTGTGTGTGTGAGAGAGAGAGAGAGAGAGAGAGTAAACTGACCATTCAGTGTAACCAGGATCAACAGTGAAGCCATAAATGTCAACAATATCACACATAGAAAGTGCCAACTCAATTGATTTCATCCCGGTTCCTTTCGCACCTCTGCGTAATACGATACCTTGAAAAAGATAAACTGGATTCGGAATCGTCTGAAATTTTTTTAATAACAGATTTGTTAGGGTAGCAATTAAGATATGATATCGATCCTAAACCAAAAGCATTTTCTAATTTTTTTTTTTTTGATCGAGTGTACATGATGACTCACTCAACGGTTTCAAAAGGATCTTGCACAAATTGATTTGATAAAATCAAATGGAAACATATTATATTTTTATGTTAGGTACAAATATACAGAAATGAGTTTAATGTGTTCAAAAGTAATTTAGAAAGACAATATCTAACTCTACCATATTCCCCAAAAGTATGCAATTACATTAACTAATAACATACAGTAAATAGCATATTTATTGTATCAGCACATGTACAAAGGGACTATGAGCAAAAAAAAACAAAAACATGTTACAAATAATATATCTGCTTAACAATACTTACATCAATCATCTGGTTGAAGTCTCTGTGAGTCACACTTTTAATAACAAGCACCTCATCATCTGCAACAGAAATAGAAAACAGCAACAGTGGTAAATAACTTTAAACACAGGAAGATTTGTAAACCAATATATTTATATAAGGTATCTTGAGTTGAGGACCTGTGGTTTCTGGTAATAACAAAAACATGAGAGAATATTCAATTTAAAAAAGGAGTGAAAAAAAAGGGTATATGGATACATAATTACATGTATATAACCCACTTTCAAAGAGAAATGATGACAATATAGCTTGTTTTGTAGAGTTTAGGGTTTAGAGTTTACCTGATCCATTGAGAATGGGGACCATGTTACGAGCAGTTCCCCTAACTCCTAATCGAAAATTTCGCTTTACACCTACATGTTTTGCATATTTCTGCATGAAAATGTATTAAAAGGACAAATTTTTAAAAATACAAGGAATTTTGGTAAACATCAGCATAATTATGGATAGCAGCCACCTTTGTTGTGACTAATTTACCTCGTTAACTGGTGCCTCATTGTCTCTTATAACTGCATCATGACTGTCGATTTCTTCACCAAATTCAGTTTTTAGTAAATCACCTGAATTTCCAACAACAGCACATTTCTGAAACTGGCGAGGGTGAAACGGTGGTTTAGCTGGCAAAATTGGATTAAGGTGCTCTTCACAAAGCGTTCGATTGCTGCAATCCTTTGCGCCTCTTGGATTATAGAAGAAATAAAAGTGAGAAAAGAACTGTCAAGTTTGAACCCAAATATATATTTATTTGGTTAGTTGAAAAAACATACAATTGTGCGATTCTTTTGGCTGCATAGTCCATCCAGCCATCAGGTCGTGCATCTAAATATTCTCTTGTCAAAACTGTAGTCATGTTACGGTACTGCAATTTCAAACAAATAAAAGGAATTAAAACAATTTCAAACAAGTAAAAGGGATAAAGTATGCTTAAAGAAAGAAAAACATGAACTTTAAGCAACAAAGGATCAACCTGTTCCCACAGAAGAACCGCCTCACAAACATCGTATTTATACTCTAATGGCTCATAAGTCTTAAACTGTGGGTTCAACTGCAAGTGAACATTAAAATCAGTGGTCAATTTCTGAATACATAATAGATATATCCATAGATAAACAAAGAAATATACCCATGTGCTATTTGTCCCTTCAGGGAACTTGAGAATCAACTTGCAATGATCAATTACATGTGCTCTAAGTCCAAATCCTCTGTTTGCCTACATATGAATTGGATGATTGCCAATGCCACTATCAATTAACACATCATCATGCTTGAACAAATAGACAATGTTGAGTTATACATAGAGAAATTAAAAAATTGTGTTCTTAGTTATGTGTAATTAGCTAAAAGTTCACTATGTTCAAAATTGGCCACTAAATACACCATATGCTGAATATTAAGAAATGGTATGCAGTGATCTGCGTGATTTGGATATAAAAACGCCATCGGTTTTAGAAACTAGCAAACATCTTACCACGAGTCAAAACATCAAATTCACAAAACTAGACAATGCAACTTATCTAACTACTTACCACGCATTGCTGAACGTCAGACTGAAAATCAGATAAGATCTGGACGTCTTCAGTATTGAGATGATTGGTTCGAGCACCTGAGAGAAAACACAAAACATGGATCAAAACTGCAGTCGGTGGGATTAATTTGATGAAAACTGTTGGCGAAAGTGAGTAGGTTACCAGTAAAAAACACCGATTGAAGTGCGAAAACGAGAAGAGAAAAGACGGTGGCAGCACAGATGAGATGAGCAAATGTAGGTCTTCTTGCTGTGGACTTCAGAGGTCTGGTCATGGTGGTTGGTGCCCTAACTCCGGCGATCTATGTCAGACGATCGGTGGTGGAGATCGGCGTGAAGTATTGCAGTACTTACAATTGACTACAATGAATGAAGTTGCATCAGATTTGTGATCTGCTTATACTCCGAATCTCGATGGATCGGATCCAAATGCAGAAACAATAATATGCGATCAATTCGTCTTCTTCTCTAGATTCGTATTCTAGTCCAGAATCACCCAGAAAGTTTCGACCAAAATTTCTAGAACCGCTTTTGTGAAGGGGGTTGAGTGTAACAAAAATGATAAATTACAAACCTTTTTTTTTCGTGTTTGGATGTATATTTATTTTTTAATTCTACAAATAATTTAAATCATCCAAATTATTAAGGTCTATTTTATGCCGACAGTCCTGCATTAAAAAGCAACTGTTTTAAGAGTGTGTGGGATTTTGGAGAATTACTAGTCTACCCTAGTCTTGAGAAAGAATAATTATATTTATTTGTTTAAATTTTCAGTTTCCTTAGTTTTTTTAACGTCCATACAAACAATAAACTATCATGGAGCTAGAAAAAAAAATCCAAAACAATAATGAAATATTATAGTAGAAGGATCAATCTAGGTTGTGACATCTTCCTCTATTTTTTATGCCTAAAACGAGTATAGTTTGATTTCTCCTATGATATTCAATGACACCAAGATCCGATTATTAAAAATAGGTTAAGTTTCCTTAGTAAAATGAATTTTTGAAGGTAACATAAATGTTTTTAAAAGGCACATAGAACTTGAACTTCAAATATATACTTTTTTTTAACAAAAAATCTTCTATTGCATCAATTTTCATCCAAGAGTGATTTGAATCCTTATTAATTTTATGTATTAATTATGAAAAAAATTTCTGACCGTTTGTTTGACCCCGTCTAACTGTTTTCTTTCCTTCATTTTCGTTTCGGAATCAAACAGCAATCACGTTGGCTGTCGTTGATTCTCAATTGCTGATCTTCAAACCTTTTTCTGTATATAAGTAATCAAGACGAAACTTCATTAACTTCAAATTTCAGTAAAGTTCTATCTCCTGCTTCAATCGGCTTAGGTTTATCCGTTTCGTAAACGAATATGGGCACCGCTAGCAACAGTAAGAAAGAAGTGATTCGATTAGAGCGTGAAGCGGTCATTCCGATTTTGAAACCCAGACTCGTCATGAAGTTGGCCAATCTCATCGGTAACAACACCGTTT
This sequence comes from Stevia rebaudiana, assembly GCA_009936405.2. NCBI lineage: Eukaryota > Viridiplantae > Streptophyta > Magnoliopsida > Asterales > Asteraceae > Stevia > Stevia rebaudiana. The sequence goes on from WOUH02000009.1 coordinate 7,803,239, forward strand.
TTATGTGTGTTTCTTCTGTAATAGTTGTTGATTGTCATGTTACGATGTTCATCAAGTCAATTTTATGCTCAAATCGATTTTTTGGTTTCTAAAGTGTTCGATTTTGGTTGAATATGACCATTGGTTGTTAATTTCTAGGGCTAGTATTTCTAAAGTTGTAAGATATGCATTTTGTGTGTTAGGGCTTACTGTATCGTTAAACTCTTTCATGTTTAGACGATGATTCATAACTAATTTTCTGGAACAAAGTTTCGATCTTTTCAATTCGATTTCCAATGCAGAACACAGTTCTGACCGAGCAGAATTCTTGAAGCTCTGCAAGAGAGTCGAGTACACAATTCGAGCATGGTATCTTCTTCAATTTGAAGATCTCATGGTATTTAATTATATACCTTTTTTAATTAACTAATGCTATAAAACCAATTTTGGTTCTTTAAAGAATTTCGAGTTATGAAAGTGTTGTTAACTTATGCGGTTCTCATACTTACAGCAACTGTATTCACTCTTTGATCCTGTTCATGGGGCTCAGAAATTGGAACAACAAAATCTATCAGAACAAGAAACTGATGTTCTTGAACAGAATTTCCTTTCATATATGTTTAAGGTACCATGTTTTGAAATCCTCAAATTAGTTCATATTCAAAATGTTTTTTCTCTAAAATTTAAATATAATGGCTGTAGGTGATGGAAAAAAGTAATTTTAAGATCTGTTCGAATGAGGAGATTGAGGTTGCACATTCAGGGCAGTATCTTTTAAATCTTCCAATCACAGTCGATGAATCAAAGGTTTTTTGCAGTAATACACATTTCTTTATTACAATATTAAGTATCATAATCATTTCCTTCATGTCTAGTTATCTGCTAACATTTTTTTCCTTTGATTTTTTCCTGTTTTAAATGTAGATCGATAAGACTCTTTTGAAGCGTTACTTTGAAGAGCATCATCATGATGACCTTCCCGACTTTGCTGATAAGGTATCACCATAAGCTTTGGTTGATTATGAACAATGAACAAATTTTTTCAAAGAATTGGTTGATTTGGTATTTTGGTTTGTGTTTTATCTTAAAGGCGTTATAAAATAATTAGCTAAAAGGGGGAATGGGTCCAGTAGGTCAAACAGGTTGAAAGTTGCACCAAGTTTGCTTTATTTGTATAACCTCTTAAAATTTTTTTTTATACAAAAATTTAGATCATTATTGTAAGAATCTTGTTTGATTGGCATAATTAACACACTAGATTTATATAAAAATATTTGATAAATAAAGCAAAAATAAGTGTGGTCAACCGATCCTGTTGCACCCGATTCATTTTGATCCATCATCCAACCCGACCATACTGTTTTGGTTTGATGCTTCATGATATGCACTTCACTGTAATAAAATTATTTTTTTCATTTTTTTTGTAGTATGTAATCTTCCGACGAGGCATTGGAATTGACAAAACTACTGACTATTTTATCATGGAGAAAGTGGACATGATAATTTCACGTTTATGGGCATGGATCATGAGAGTAACAAGGCAAGTTTAATTACAAATTTTGCTAATTAGTTAACAAATTGTTGATTCTTTAGTTTTTATTATTCTTTCAGGTTAGGAAAGCTTTTTTCTAAAAAATCCAGTACGCGTATTAAGAATGACCCAAAGAAAGATGATATGGTTACAGATGAAGAATTCCCAGATGATTTATATGTTGAGCGGGTCCGGATTGAGAACTTGGATATCAGGTTGTCAGATAAATCTAGATTATTATTTTTTTGTATTTATTTGGTTTCATGATTTCTTTGTATATGATTTTTACGACATGCTTATTTTTGTTCCACCAGTTTACGGAATTTGGCAAGTAAGATTACAATCCAAGAACCTACATTTGATAGGATAATTGTTGTGTATAGGTATTGCGTTTTTTATTGGACGTATTTATTATAATTTTAATCTAAGTATTGAAAAAAGAGTTTGCTATTTTAAAATATGATGTGAAAAATGATGGAATGATTGATATTCAGGCGCGCGAGCACCAAAAAGGGAGAAAAGGATCGGGGAATTTACGTGAAGCATTTTAAAAATATTCCAATGGCAGATATGGAGTTAGTCTTAGTGAGTTTTATTTTTATATATTTAGTTGTATTTTTATAATTAGTATCATCTATTGGTGCAATCTAGATCCATTGACTTAATGAATGGTTAGAATGTTAGATTTAGTTATGTATTATTTGAAACTAGCAACATGTTTTTGTGATATATGCCTTGCTTAAATGGTAAAGATTTTAAATGTATTAACCAACATGATATATTAAATTTATTAATTAAACAATATGATATTTGCACATTATATCTGTAAGATTTAACGTATTTCGAAAATGAAATAAAAAAGCTTCCAGTTATATGTTAAAGCATGGAAAAAAGATCACCATCTCACAATTTTCTCAGTTTACAGGTAATAAGTTGCCTATTTTTTAAAAGAATAGAAAAGATGTTACTATTTCTGTGAATTTTCATAGTGGTTTCTAGATTAAGAAACGATTGCATGATATGTTGCTAATCTATTGCAATTAATCCTGCTTGTAATGCATACAACCTCCTTAATCTATTAATGCAAAATAAGTTAGTTAATATTGTAATAGTATAGTTATTGTTTTCTTACGTTTATTAAATACAAAATCCATATCTTCTACTTATAATCTTAGTTTTAACAAGTTAAAATTTTGTGGACAAATCCCATATTATCTTCTCTTTGAGTTTTATTTTTCCAGTTGGATGTTTTTTTTTAATTTTTATTTTTTATCGACAGCCGGAGAAGAAAAATCCAAGTTTAACCCCAATGGACTGGGTTAAATTCCTTATTTCTGCTGTAGTTGGGCTGGTTAGTTTTTTATATATTTTTTTATTTTTATGTGAGATTTATTTTTATGTATACAAATAACTTACCTTGTTAAATTGCAGCAATTAATTTTATAATTTTTTAATATTTTCCAGGTAGCTGTTATAGGTTCAGTTGAGACTCCTCAAGCTGACTTTTGGGTCATGTTTGCTGTTCTCTCCACAGTTATTGGTTATTGTGCTAAAATATATTTCACGTGAGTTTTAATTTTTATTATTACGCGGTTAATTTTTCTGATAAATTAGAGTTTATTACATAAATAGTCCCTATTGTTTGGGTAAGGTAACAACTTTTCTGTTAAATTATGGTGAAATGGCCAAAATACCTTTTGACTTTTTTAATACACAAAATTGAAACCACAAACCCAAACTTGTTAATTCTAAACCTTCGTAGCCAAATCTGTCATTTTGTCACACCACAAGGATCATTTGTGTAACTAACTCTAAAGTCTAAAATATGTTTAGACAAATTTACATGTATTTATATTCATATGATGGTTGTAGGTTTCAAGCAAATATGGTTGCATATCAGAACCTAATTACGCAATCAATGTATGACAAACAATTGGATAGTGGAAAAGGCACGCTTCTTCATTTATGTGATGATGTCATTCAACAAGAAGCAAGTCTTCTTCACATTCTTTTTTATTTATTTATTCTTTCTCATGTTATTTTAGCATTTAGGAAGTTTTTTTTATCGAATTATAAAATTCTTGTTCATTTGCAGGTAAAAGAGGTGATAATATCTTTCTTTATATTGATGGAACAAGGCAAAGCAACTTTAGAGGTATGCTTGAATAATTGAATACTTGTTATATACAGTATATTATATGCTTATTTTCGATTATGTGTGTGTGTATCTATGTATATACATATCACATATGCATACTGAGTTGTGGCATTTTTGTAAATTATTTTAGGATCTTGATTTACAATGTGAGGAACTAATTAAAGAGGAGTTTGGTGCAAGCTGCAACTTTGATGTGGATGATGCAGTTCACAAGCTAGAAAAGATGGGAATTGTTGCTAGGGTGAGATTGGATTAATTATTTTTTTATTTTTTATTTTATTATCATTATTATTATTATTATTATTATTATTATTATTATTATTATTATTA